>KK120203.1:26344-61757 GCA_000611955.2 Stegodyphus mimosarum
GGTCGCGAAAGAGTTAAAATTATCTGAAACTACGAGTGGTCATTTTAGAGAGCGTTTGCTTCACTGAAAATAATACTGCAGTTTAAAATGCTACGTTTTATGGAATTCTGAACTCCTTAGCCTGTATAAATGCATGTTGTCGAGATGTTTTTTTTTCATTCGATGTTTTGTAGCTGCTTCATTTTTATCGCGATAACGTTTATGACGATGTTTTTAAACTACGAAATCCCCTCATCATTTTATTTCTGTTGCGATAGTTTAGAGTTGCAAAGCTTATCTCTCGCTTTTTCATCTTTCCTTTTTCGTCGTTTTCATCGCATGTTTTGAAGGACAATGTTTTCTCCTTCATTGTTTCTCTCTGTTCATTCTCTACGCTTTTTTTCCCGATGTTACCGGCGGCCACTTCTGTGTCGCGATTAAAAAATAAAGAAAGATTTAAAAAATTTCTGTTACGCTTTTCTAAAAGTTAAAAATGTCAAAATTTCTCTTTTCTAACAGTTTTCCAATTGATAATTGATTCATTAATGTATTTGTATGTAGATGCTGGACTGGGAAGTGGAGTTGCTCTACAGCATGACAAAACAATCTGTAGATGTTCTTAGTCAAGATCCACAACAATTAGCAACCGAAATCATCAACTGGTTGAGACCATTCTTGAGTAAGTTAAAACATTTTGGAGATTCCTAATTGTACGTCAGCTATAGTTAGTTATTCTTAGCTAATAGATAATATGTCTGAGTCCGTACTTAAGACAAACTGATCTACTGTGTATCGCGGATATAGCACTTATTTCATGAATGTTTTTAGTAATACGAAGTGAAAAATGTAAGAAAATATGGCATTTTGATGTAAAATATAATTATCCTTTTTTTCTCAGATGAATGGATAAAGATCTAACCTTCTTCATTTATTAAAATGTCTAGCATTTATTTATTGTAAACGTCTTTTTCAGATGGTACTACTGAAACCATGGATCACCTGGTTAACAACGCTCGGGAATGGTGTAAGAATAATGTCATCCCTATACTTGTGCCTCAAAACAACTGGTTGACTCTAAGTCTTCCACCTCAAGTGACAATGATGACTTGTCCCCACCCTATCACGCACATGGTGAGCACGCCTGATAGTCAACATGTGATATGTTGTTCTCAAGAAACCAATATTGAAATGTATCATCTACCCTCCCGAAATTTTGTTCGCATGTTTCCAGGTAAGACTTTAACTGCCGACTTATATCAGTTACACATAGAGTTATTTAACTGTTAAAAACCTGTAAACCTTTTCCTAAATTTAAAATCAGGAATGTGAATAAAATAGGCTTTCGAAATCAATGATTATATGATCTAAAGACATTTGTTAACTCTCATGTTAGATGGCCTTGTTATCAACGCGATATAGCGTATAGCAACATCATTTGTTAACCCTCATGTTATATGGCCTTGTTATCCACGCGATATAGTGTATAGCAACAAGAGATAGGGTTAGCATTACTATATAGCGTTGTAGTTGCCGTGGGTTACAGAATGTAGCTGACCTATAGCTGTTTTGATATATACATTTAAGGGGATTTTATATTAATTGGATTATATTTAGTAAAAGTAGTTTGAATTTATTAAAGATATAAATATTTTAAATTTAGCAGTTTCGGTGCCATTTAAATTAGTAGCCAGTAAGCAGCACTTATTTTGATTTTATTTATTGTAGTTATTTGCAACTGATATCGATTTTTTCCCAGTTTGGATATTCCCCCCCCCTTTGGCAGAAAGGTAATAGATATTGTGGTATATTTTTTTTTGTTTCAGAGTAGCATGCTACTCCAACATAATGCTTACTCACAGAATAATAAAACCATTCATACTATGCTAATTTTACTTTTCTTTCTCCCAAGATTAAACATACACTGGTTTGCAAAAATTAAGGAGGAGACGGTTTTTTCAATATAACTTTGTACAAAATCTTTCCAAATCAACACATTTAATAGCGTAAGATCCCCAATACGTAAGGACATGAGTAATGTAAGCAACACTTACTAAAAGAGAAATCAGAAGGATAAAAAGAAGCTTTATTGAAAAAGTACCATGGAGCGCAATGCGACTGAAGGCCGAAACATCCCTGTGATGGGTGTCCAGCAAGAAACATCCGGTCTTTAATAGCGGATATGATCTCCCCTGACTGCTAGGCAGGTTTCACATCATTTGTGCATGCTGGATATGTGGTTGTTAATGAGCTGTTGAGACACTGCTGCTCGTTCCTCTTGTAGCACCAATCGCAGTTTCGGAATCGTTACTGGCGATACGTTACGTGCTGCCACGGGTCTCCCTAGTAAGTTCCGTACATGCTTGACGGGATTTAGATCCAGAGACCTTGCCGACCAATCCATGTGTTCAATATCTTCACTCTCCAACAGCTCTTCGACAGTAACTGTGCGATGAGGTGGAGCGTTGTCGTCCATGAAGAGGAACTGAGGACCCATAGCCCTTGTGAAAAGACGCATGTAAGGAAGAAGAACCTCGTTACAATAGCAGTCCCAGGTGACGAACCTCCTTGGGAGATATGAAGGTCGGTCCGGCTACCAAGCATTATGTCTGCTCGAACGAGAACTCCGCGACCTCCAAAACAGTCCCTTTTGATGATGTTGAAGGGGTTATTGCGTGTTCCCCGCTCTGTCCAGATGTGTATGTGTCTAGAATCGCAACTCAGACTAAATCTGCTCTCATCTGTAAAGAGTACTCGTCCCCATTCATTGTCTCTCCAATTCCGGTGTTCCCGGCACCACAGAGAACGCCTTCTCCGATGGGCAGGCGTTAGAGGTACACACCGTACAGGGCGTCGTGCAAACAGACCACCACCGTGCAGTCTTCTGGCCACGGTAAAACGCGATATCGGTCGTCCAGTCGCCTGTGTCGTGTGTCTAGCGATTTCTCCCGCTGTCTGCCGCCTGTTTCTTCTGGCCTGTAAGGCAATATACCGGTCATCTGCGGGTGTGGTTCCTCGTGGACGACCACTACTAAACCCCCGGATAGCTGTTCCTGTAGTTTGAAATTGTCTCCAAACTCGTGAAACGATGCTGTGAGCAATTCCGAACTCTGCAGCCACACTTGTCACACTGCGGCCTTCCTCCATCTTCCCAATGATTCGACCTGGGGTAAAAGCATCCAGATGTCGTCTAACAGATTGATTATTCGCCATTTCTCGCTGAGGCAGCAACTCGGTGTGATTTTAACTGCTATACGGCGTGCAATCTCTTTGCCAGAAATACTGATCTTACACCGACAACATGCTTTGTACTACTCAGACACTTCCCCATTACGTCTACCTTCATATCTGCGCATGTGGTACCGTACATCACCTTACTTAATCTCCTGATTGGTCTTTCTGTCCGCTCTGCCTCTTCGTTCAGCTGATATGCTAATTTTTCGACGTCGTCCTTAATTTTTGCACACCAGTGTAATTGACAGTTAAGACCTGTTTATACATTCTATAGTTCTCATTGTCGTTTCTTAGAAGAAGTTTATTACTACGAACATATAAATGAAAAATGTCTGAGTATCAAATTGAATTATGCAAGAAACCTGAAGTACAAAATATAAACAGTCCAAACATCAAAATGAATTGCTCTTATTTTTTGGAATAATATCAATACTAATTTCATAACTGACTTTCGAACATGATAATTATAGCATCGATAGGGCAGTTATTTATAGCTGACCCAATTTCGGTGTATAAGCCTATAATATTTTTCGAGTTGCTTTACTATTGAATTTTGGGGTTTGCTTTTTATACGAGTTCAACATTTAAATGACTAAACGCATTATTCTCTATCCCAAAACATGACATTAGAGATGTTATAATACATTTTTTTTATTTTATTTGATCCTAATATAATCATATTTCTCATTATTGCTAACCGACCTGAAGTGCTCTAGCAATTCTCAAAATTCTCTACCTGATAATAAAAGTTTAGGTGAATAATAGCTTTCTCCATTCAACCATCATGATCATCACTTGTTTAGTAGATCATACTATCTTCCGTTCCGCCCATAAGATCGCTAAGCAAGAACGATAACTCTTAGTTTAAAACCAGAAAAATATAGAGGCTTTTTTTTAATATGATAAACATAAAGATTTGTATTTTAATCGTAAAAATGAGAGTGCAACTGATGGGACAGAAGTTTTAAGAATGCTTGAAAATAATTACCGCAAAAAAAGAATCAAAATAAATTTCACGAAGGTATATCCAAAGTGCTAAATGCTGCATATTCTTTAAGAGAGAACTAAGAGGAAAAGAAGTTACTGATGCCGGAACTGTCTTTTCATTTACAATGATCTCTCCTCATGGTTTCTAAGCGAAGCAGAAAGTGCATTGGCATTCATCTTCAGTTCGTCTAATAAGCCTATCTAAGTTAGACCACCATTTATTTGTGTATTTAGCAACAGTATATAGACTGACGGAATGATTTGAAATTCAGGTTACACAAGTTGCTTACAATTTGGTCTGAATTTATTCAGTGAAACGTTACCTCCAGAAGTATGCACAGAGATCATCTTGTATTAGGAAATACGTAATAAATGAAATGATAACTATAGTGATCAGAAAACATACAATAAATGAAATGTTAACTTTAGTGATCAAAACTTAATAGTTTATAAGGTTCCTCACTTTTATTCTGTCAAATTAACTGACAAGAAAGAACTGCTAGTGAACTGCTAAGCGAAAATTCGTTTAAGTAGAAGAACAGAAACGTAAACTCAAGAAGGGTTAATTATCCTTTACTTGCTTAAAATAAAATTAACAGTCGGCTTCTTTCTTTGGGCGTACAGCAAAGCCTCCACTTGGGTTTAAACTCAAAATGTAAGAACTAACTAATGACTAACTAAAGACATTTAGCCGAGGGGTAACACATTTTTAAACTAGTTGGCTAGTAATATTAAATTAGTCAGCAAGCTATCAAAAGCCACGTAATACAGTCTAGTGTAGTAACAGAGACGTAGCCCAAAGACAAACGCACGCTACTCAGAAATCCTCGATCTCTCTGTCGAAGTCAGTTGAACTGACTTAAATACTATTCTCTTTCTCATTTGCATTTAACGCGATTCTAAAAACTCATTCCGGTAGGGATTTGTAAGTTGATGCTAGAAGAGATAGGAAAGAAGCATTAAATTAAAATAACTGCTATAAAATTAAAATGTACCTTACAAGTAGATTCCACGTTTATGGTAATATCAAATTATTTTTATCAACTTTCGTTCATGGTATATTACCGCTTCTTTTCATTGTGTTTTTAAGGCTCTTTCTGATTATGTGCTAAATTTTATACAGTTATTGGGTATAGTGCAATATATTTATTGGAATAAGTTGTTTTTCTGTCTCCCTAATTTCTAGGAAAGTAATGTTTCGTAAACTTTACTTGATCTGAAGTTGCATCTAATTATCGTCGTTTAAGAACTATATTTAAGCAATAACTGATTCCTATTTGACATGTTTTAAACCACTTTAATGTAAACTATTATTCTTTACATACATTTCGCAAATGGTGAAGAAATTTATCTGTACATATACTATAAAGTGTAGTTCAGATGTTTGCTGTATTATGTTACAGAGATATAGACCATTCGTAATCTAACTAGTACTTATATAAAGTATTAATTAGTTATAGAACACGATTTATTTCCTTAAAAATACACGTTAGCCGATTTTAATAATGCATTATCTATAGAACTTGAAGATAATTTAACTATATCTCATGCTTCAGCGTAATTACAATATCTAGTTAGTTAGATCACAATATATACTCACTTCATAGCATTCATATTAACTCACGTCACTTATTTTCAATGGAAATGTTTCATTACTTCATCGAAAGTACGTCATTATCTAATAAACTCAAGATAACTTTCACCTTCAATAAACTTAAATGCTACCTTCTCGCAAAACAGCGCGATGATCATGTTAAGTAATGATTGATGTTTATAAGTAGCACATAAAATAGGAACTAATCCAATACTGTGGGTTGATGAAAAATGTAATTTTTTTACAGGGCACAAGGCACGAATAACATGTTTATATCTGACACCATCGGGAAGATGGCTTCTTAGTGGATCCAAAGATTCGGAAATCATCGTTTGGGATGTAGAGAAAGGAGACATCGTTCACAAACTGACGTAATTTTTTAAATCTATTTTATTTTTTAAATAATATATTTTAAAGTAATAATACTGTATTAAGAAATTTTTAATTCATCATTAAAAGCAGAGAGATGTTTATTAACGGTTAGATGTATTTATGAAAGTTATTACTTTTTTCGTATATATAACATGAAAATATTTTAATAATTTATCTGTTGGTAAGGCCATTTTATCTCCTAATTATTCAACTGGCTAGACTCGAATGTAATTAGCAATTTATTTCCTAGTGTGTGAGACAAATAATCAGAACTCGTTAAATAATACAGGAGCTAATGACACAAAAGCTACTACTGATGATTTTGAACATGATATATTATAAACTCAATTTAACCTTAATCTGATATTCTTTATGTATTTTATGTAGATACTTTCGTTTTTCACGCGTACGTTTTAAAAACTTCTAAGTATTTATTTAAGAGATAGAATATGCAACTTTACTAAATTTAAAAATTTTCATTAAGAAAAGTAATTTTATACATGGAAACTTATTTCATGAAATTTATGAATATACATGGAAATTTATTTCAAACAATGTTTATTTTATTTTGAAACGTATGTTATTCACACTTGTAAAAAGGTGTCATTAAAAGATTTCATTATTCTCGAATATTAACTGAGATTGTTGGATTCACCCTTAATATTGAATTACCCAACAGTATGGCGGATAGCCCTACTGTGCTCTGTTGTTTTTATTCTCGACCATCAATCAGTCTTCAGCAGATGCATAAAAAAGGCTGTTAATTGTAGAAAATCTTGATGTATTTTAAAACAACCAAACTGAATCTGCCTTTTGTTTTGCAAGTAACTACCTCTCGCTACGTATCGGCACTTCCTTGCCTAATAATGTACTATTGCGGTAATCTTAAAATACATAGCTTTTGGACAAGAAATATCGTTGGGAAGAACTATTTCAACCATGATCAGTTAATGATCCAAATAAAAGGGAAATGGGTGCTGGAATATTTGCACCAAAACAAGTAAAGGTCAAAGTTACTGAAGTTTATATTTTATAAATATTTAAAATAAAATAACCACAACGTTTTAAACTAACATATAATTCAGAAAAAGTTCTACATTACGTCTAGTTATAAATAAAGCCAAGGTCTTAAGAGTTTCGTTTTAAATGGCAACAAGCTTCAAGTATTGTTAAACTTGCATCCGATATCATACTTTCAAACAGCAGAAACATACTTTTTAGATGGCATATTTTAAAGATCAGCATACTGGTTAGTTGCCATACTGATCTCCTAAAAGAATATGCAGTATATTAAGAATTAAAAACATCATTTTATATCATTGTGAAATTTTAAGAACTATACTTGACATAGAACCATGTGTTTGTGCTTTAACCCTCAAAGAAAAGCCATGTAAAGCTATTATTCCATAAGTGTATATTCCATAAGTGTATTATTCCATAAGTGTCTATTTTTAAGTGTAGTTGGTGTACAGCCTAATGATGCGGTGTCGTAGTTGTTTTCTATAGATAAATATTATTACGAAGAATTGAATGCTATGTGATGTTTTAAAAGTACATGACATTTCGCAATAAGATTTTTAACTTTATAAATATTGTATAAAAGAAAAAGAAGCATCTGCTCGCTTCCTTTGAAACCACTTATATTAAGAAATTTTATTTGCTTTTAGGCACCATACTTCAGGTGTACAGTGCCTAACGACTATCCATTCAGAAGCATTTTTTATTAGCGTTAAAAAAGGGGTCGTAGTCAGTAGAAGGGATAATGGTCAAGTGATCCATAAACTGGAAAATCACAGAGGTGTCATTAGCAGCGTAGCAGTCAACTCTGGAGATGATATTTTTGCTTCAGGTAAAGTAGAACATATAAAAATGAAATTAATTGTTTTATGCAAACGGAACCAAGACAGCTTCCTTTGTATCTAAATATTGGAAGATTAAACTGTCTAGCATATTTTACTGCTTCCAGAGACATTTCGAGAGTGAGGCAACCGATGTTGTTACACTGAAAATCAAGGCTTTGGACACAATTAAAAGAGGATAAAATAACTATTATTATGTAAATGGTAGTATACAATTCATGGGGCACTTCACACAAAGGTTTAACTGCATGTAGTATAATTAACCGAGTAGAGCATAGGATTTAAATTGATTCAATTATGGAGATGGAAAGTTTTAATGCGAAAAGGAGAAATACTAATAATTTTTAATCGATCAGACTTTTAAATTATATATGGGGTTCAAAAAAAAAAGAAATCTGATTACGATAGCTTCTATTCTAACTCTAATTCCTCTTGTTTTCTACATTCTAATTTTTTATTTCTTAGATTAGATTTCAACTCTTTCAATATTTTAAATATTATCAGTTTCATGTATGTAGCCCTAAGGTTTTTTTTCATTGAAACATTAAATTTTGCAATACTAACTAACACTTGAAAATTTCAATATAAATATTTCTCATATTTTAACATTGCCTTAATTGAAACTGCTATGATTTTCTTCATCAGTATCATTTGCCTAATGTCAAAGTTCCCTTTAAATTCAAGCAGCCGACCTTTTTTAAAAAAATTTGAATGATTTCATGTCTTTTAGAGTTCTTCAATCCAAAGCTAAAGCATCACCAAGGCGTAAAGCATAGTTATTTGTCTCAGTTGCCGAGGAATTTGTTTTCTTTGTTTTCGTTATATGACGAAATTCAGAATATTCAGAATACATCTCTTTGGATGAAAGGTGTACTAAAACCGCTGCTTAAATTTTCTTGCTAACGTATACTTCTCAAAATTTATAAAGATTTTAGATTTGTGGTTTTTAATTTATTTTTAAGGCCTTGTATCTTGTATAAAGAATCATTTTCAAGTATAAGGCCGACATTTAATATTTTCATTTTTTTCTGCCTTTAATTGTTAATAAGCATGTAAACCGTTTTAAATATCTCTAAATTTTACCTTTTTTTCCTTAATTTTGAAACGTTTCTAAATTACAGCACATAACGGATTTAAGAAGATAAATAGATTTTTAAGTTGTTGTTGTTGTTGTTGTTGCTTGTTCTTGAAAGATCTGACATGTATCAGACCAGCTCCAGAAGGTTGTTGACCGTCGAAAAATCAATAACAGGGAGGGGTTGGATGTAAAGTCCTCCATAGAAAGTCCGATGCAACCCAGTATGTGATCGGTGAAGCTGGATGGTCACAGCATTTTTTATAAGCGGAGTAAATTTGTCTGCCACTATCAAAGGAAAGACATTTAAGCTGGCCACTTGTTAGTCTAGCCAGAGCCTTCTGCGAGCCAGGATCACATTTGAATTCCAGTAGGGAGCCAGGGGATGTTCATGTGTACCATTGGTGCGTAGGTGTGGATTACGCTATATTGTACTAAGTTTAGATCTTTCATTTGAGTAAAGTTCCTGGTAAGTAAGTGAGGAGCCAGTGACCGTTTCGTTTTCACTACCCTCTTTTGCCAGTTTATCAGCGACCTCATTTCTACTAATATTATCATGTGACGGGATCTACTGGAGGTGGACGTCGTGGATTTGAGAGATCTTCCTCAGCTTGAGCAGAATAGATATGTTGGTTTCATCGCATTCGGACAACCACCCAGCAAGATGTTGTAGTGCACTGAGGCTGTCCGATAAAATCCATAGTTCCCCAAAACCACAATCATAAGCCAGGATGGCATCAAGCCCCACATTAATCGCAATTAACTCGCTCCTAAAGACAGAGCAAGTGTCAGGGTTGCGTGCTTAAGCAGAATTTTTAAATTACCTTTTTTCTTTAATGTTATAATATATATCAGTATTCATGTTATACAATTTTAAGTATTTTTTACCTTATTCCTTGCATTCATTCATCGCAAATATTGTAATTTGTTCATTCTTACATTTGTAGCTTCGACAGACCGTTGCGTTTGTATATGGAGTCTGGAAGATTTCACTTTGCTGAATACAATCCATCTCACTTCCCCCATTACCCATATGGATATCTCATGGGATTCAACATTCTTGTTACTCGCATGCACTGACCAATCTGTACATGTACGGTCATTGACCACGGGCTCAGATGTTCATTGTCTTTATGGTCATACTTCTCCGGTTACGTCTTTATGTTTCGCCAGGGACAACTGCAGATGTGTGGTTGGCTGCAAAGATGGAAAAATCTATCTCTTTGACATACATTCTGCGAAGCTGTTACAGACCCTCACAGGGCACAGCGATCCTGTCTCCAGCATTCAGGTAAGATTATACAAGACACAAGACGACTTGTTGAGATAATGAGTTGTTAATAAGTAAGTAATCCTCTTCAGAATCGTCTGTAATCTTTTATAATTGTCGTATGAAAATTAAACTTGGGATATATATTCTGTTATTTAGAGTAAAGTACTTTCTAGAATAAAAATGTAGTTTTGAAACTTTGCCATTGATGCCATTTAGCAGAAATATTATGCAAGTAAAACTTTGTATATTCTATGGAAAGTAAGCAGTAATTTCAGTTGATCCGTTCTGCATATATTATTTAGGAAAACAAAATGTCACTGTCATTCGATTGGTTTATCAGGACATGAGAGATACAAGTTCGCTAAATCCTTCGATGAATCTTTAAGGTGAAGTACATGCATTTTTGTTCCTGTTTTATGGCAAGAGGTTTATCATCAAACAAAGGTAATCTGGTATTTAAGAGATCGATATCGTCATTGAATCGTTCAGCAGTGATCTGAATCAATGAGATTTCCTCATAGGGTTTTGGCCTTAAACTATGGATTAATGAGTCGCATTTTAACTTAGTGAATGGGACAAATACTTAAGGAGAATAATGCATGTATGGTTATGTAGTATATCAAGCATATATGGTTTCTTGATATCTGTAATAGAATGTACAAACGCATGATTGATACCGATTACGTTTCTCCGTTATGTAACCAAATAGTTACTTCTAGCTTTGGCCCATATTTTTTTATATCAGTGAGTTTCTTTATGTTTCATTAAAGCGTACTGCGACAAGCACCAGTTAACATTTTGAGCAACTCATGTTTTCCGCCTCTCATGAAAGAAATGTCTTGAAGACAACCATTCTTGTCCAAGATTGAGCAATACTTTGTTCTTACTGGGAACAGAAGAAATTGCTCCGTACCATCTTTGATGAAGCTTGTGCCAAATTCTGACACTTTCAGATATTTGATTGCCCATCTTTCAAATTTTGTTGGTATGACTTATGATTGCGGGAACATCAGGAAATTTCGTGTTCATCAAAAAATCGTTAGGTGCATCTGTCAAAAAACGGCCAACTCATCATTTATATTTCCATTAAAGTGCACAGTGAACACTTTATGTAACTTTAGAATAATTTGTTGTTTTTCGATCATAAGACTGGTGTCATCAAGTGCTATATTCTTGCTCGATGATGAAATATAAGCTATACATATTACTATAAATCACTTCCTTCTTGTCTGTACACCATGTTACGTCAGAAATGTAGAAAAAAATAGATTCAGAGGGTTTTTTTAAAAAAAAGAGTTGCGTTAGTTGTAATTCACAGTATAAATGCTTTGAAGATTGCTTCTCAGCAATCAAATTAAGCAACATCTTCCTAAAATACAATCTCCATATGCTATCTTTCCCAATTTAAAATTACTATTTTTCGACAAGCACATTTTTCGTCAATTTTATCTCAGGATTTCTTCATAATTTACGTACATTTTCTCCTCGTATTAGTCATTTTCGTAACCCAGGAGCACATACCGAGAACCGAAATAACAGCTTTTTAGTCTAAAGGGGCAATTTGCCCAGAAGGACTATTAATTTCGTTTTGCTATTTTGCGTTGATTCACTATAAACGTTGTTTCACTTTTTGAATTGTTGCCACTAAATATATCGCCCTGTTTTATATTTAGAGAAAGTAAATAATGAAGACTGCATAAATGTATACATATTTCTCGCATTGTGATAAAATAACGATACCTATCCAATTTGAATGACGCAATCCACCTCCGAATATGGGCATCTGGAAGCATAAATTTGGAATTTGTTTTATTATCGATTTCATATTTTGTAAAACTTTAACGAATTTTTGATTAACAAACTCAAGGATTTTAAAGCGAGCAATGGCAACATTGTACAGAAAAAACATTTTTATCTCCTGCGCGTGAGGCTGTGTATCGGAAATTCTAAAGATATGCTCATTTTAAAATTATTTAGCGATATTGCTCTTGAATTAAATTTTATGACTTATGTGCGAAGAATATGATATTCATTAAATAAAGGTGACACACAAAATGTTAAAAAAAACGCTCCTTTAGATGTAATTTAAAATCCGAAACCTTTCAAAATTTTCTTTTTTATAATTTTTTAAAATATTTTTTAATTGAAGCTCTAATGATAAAATCGCTTTAAATCCACCTTCAACTTATGATATTCAATTAGTCTCATCTTTGGGTTTAGGTTATGACCTCGAATTCTCAATTGTATGAGCAAAAAAAGAGGATATTTGCACATGTTTAGCATGATAAAAAAAGATATTTGCAATGTCATTGTTTCGAAAGCTGTGTAATGCCAGCACAAAGTATTTAAATTTATTTGCATATTTATCTAATTTTTGTTATATAATTTCTTTTAGTTAACGGAAATTATAAGAGAACGAAATTTCCTTGTATGCGTTTTACGTCAAATTGCAAATTGTATCGTAAATTAACTACGGGACAACTAGAAAATAAATTACAGACACTGAACATTTAGGAAAAATCCAAGGGAAATCAGATTGAGAATTAAAGCTTTTCCTGAAAGGTTTGCAATTTGCAAATTTACAAGACATAATAAAAATGGTCGTACAAGGCAGACGCGAAATAAGTCAAACAAAAAATTAGACAAAGCAACAGCCTTCTGTTTGGTATAGCCTTTAGTCAAGACTTCATTTACCATGTGCATATATACTTCGATTCTATCGATTTCGAATGTAAACAGGTACACTGCGCAAAAAAAAAAAATGGCACAATTTATTATCTCCCGTTCTACTGGACAAATTGACGAAATTCAAATTGCATTTTCCATGTCTCGAAAGCGTGACTTAGGATATGTATTAGATTTATATATAGCGTTATTTTAACATAGGTCTTTTTCTGAAATAACATACCAATTGTTTTCCATATTTCGATTCTACGACTCAAATTATGCCTAAATAATAAATTTTGTAAAATTTGGTGCGAAATTTACGGAGGAATTCAAAAATTTAATTTAGCGAATTTCTTTCAGTTTGAGCCAAGAATAATTCACTTGGCGAACTTCTTAATACGTGCCAACCAATTTTCCTATCCCTTCAATTGTAATGGAGCGGGAAAAACGTCGCATCGTTCCTACCTTTTTACATTATGCATGAGCCGAAAAAAAGTTACATCGTTCTTCTTTCAAATAATTTCAGCAAAGTGCGTAAAGCACATTAGATGTTACTCTCGCTTTCAACAAATATGCCAAATTTCAAAACGAGCCAATATATAAATTCACGTGTATCTTCGGAAATTTTGAATAAAAAGATCTAATGTTTTATAGGTATACTTAGAAATACATCTACTGCAAGTTTAGGGTAAAAATTTTATAGTTTACAATACAAACGTTTTTTCAAAAAATTTATAAAAACTATTAAAAAATACAAATTTTTTTTAATAAATCATAAAAAATGGGCGAATTTTGTTTGGAATGAACCTAAATTTCGAACTGTGTAAGAAGGAATCAAAGAAGTTTCATAAAAAAAAGAGAATTGAATTAACACTGAGGAGCTAAAATTTTGAGAGCTAATTTTTGAAAAACTACTAGTGCGAGTTTTACAAAACTTGGCAGTCTGGCATAATTTGAGTCGTAGAAGCGAAATATGGAAAAACATTGACATGTCATTTCAGAAAAAGTCCGATTTTGTGTCAAAATACCTATATTAGAACAATTCTATATATAAATCTAATACGTATCCTAAGTCGCGCCTTCGAGACGTGGAAAACGCAATTTGAATTGCGTCAATCGGGCCAGTAGAACGGGAGATATAGAACTATCTTTTTTTTTCTTTTTTTCCCCCTCAGTATACAGGCTCTCTGTCATCAGAAGCAAAGAAATCCACCTAATTCGCAGAGTTTTTTTTTTTGACATAAGACGTTATCCCCTTGTTCGCTTTGGCCCACCAGCGGCCGAGCGGTAAAGACGCTGAACACTGGTAGTTCGGTCCGAGGTTCGAATCCAGCGAACGGGCTGGCTGCATGGGTGTTCCCCATGTGTAACGTGTATACGAGCCAGTTTCCCTTAGAAAGTCCTCCACGAAGGCATCCCTCCCCTTAGGCAGATAGCCCTCGTGTGCTTTGCCATAATTGAATAACCTAACCCTTGTTCGCTTTACTCCATTTGCGTGTAAATGCAACCACGGTTTCTCATTCCTTATACATTTCTTTGCTCCCGATGAAGAGCGACCTGTATCTTTTACCCTCAAAATCCGTAAAACCTTGACTAAAATCTATACCAAAAACAATTTTGTCGCTTTGCCTAAAATTGCGTTGCTCTGGAAATTCAAACCAAAATTTAGAAAATTACGCGAAAATATTTAGTTATTTCATTTTCATTATTTTCCTATTATTAAAGAAACTAAGAAAATGAGTCTTACAATTCTATTCTTTCGCATTAGAGAAGAAAAAGCTTTTTATCTTTGAAAGAACTTGAAGAAACGATTTCTTAATATAACATTAATGCCTATTTATTGTAAGTACAAAAGTTGATTAGTTGAAATAAATTTTCTTCTATCTCTTATTTTTGTATATGAGATAAAAGAAATCAGTACAGCGCTGAAGTGGTTTACTTAATAGTTTAATTAACTATCTTATTTTGCTTTTATTTTCCTATTCATTACACATTCATGCTACATTCAATTCCGATTTTGCATTCATTTTTAGTTTTGTAATTTGTAAAAAAATTCTTATTTGTAATCGTGTTTTCTTCAATTCTGTGCTTCTGATGTGCATCAGTTTCTTTGTTTGTCTATATTATTTATCTGTGCATATTATCCGCTGCATCTCTTTATTGTTTAACTGTTAAACGTTTTATTTTTTAAATATTTTTCTCTTTTATTCAGTATTTCTTCTGCCTTTTATTTCCCTTTATACAATATTGTTACTCGAGTGACATATGCAGATAAATGCATGGCTTTAATTCAGAATACTAATATTCAAAATGCAGATAAAATATTGCATCTTTAAGGCTCAAAATATAGCATAAAAGTGCTGAAATGAAATACATTTAAATTGGATTCATTTATTATGTGCATATTTATGAATGTTTTTTAGCTCTAACAGAAAACATTTGCTGTATTAAATAGTTAATTATGGCAAAACGCTTGAGGGCCATCTATTTAAAAGAAGGATACACAATTTCATCCAAAAGGACACTTTGTCATAAAATCAGATAACAAAAAAATCGTCGCATTAAATTTCTATTGCAAAATATCTGAAATGTACGGTCTGAAATCTTGCAGCAAACAACAAGTATTTTATAAATGTCCAGCAATTATTCTAAATTCTTGAAAGTTTATTTTGTCCATTATTTACTGATTTTTGTTTTATAATCAGCTTTCCCGTGCAGAAAGACTGGAAAATGACTAAGTTATCCACTTAACACTTTTGGGCAACAACGTCGGTCATACAGACCACTATTATTTGCTTAGCCAGATTTGCCCGTATGTGGTTCGGGCATATGATCTCCAAAGTTTACTTTTTGACTATCCCCCAGTTTACTTTTGTCTGCTTCTAGACGACATTACATAATCGTAAGAACAATTTTTTTTCCCTGTTGAATTCCCGCTGTAATTTTTGCTTCCTTATAGATAGATCGTGTTGCATATGCTGAAGATTTCGCTTAGTAATATTTTATTTCAAATGAATAGAAATTTTAAACACTATTATAAGCATTTAAAATAGCTTTTAAATTACATCATTGCAATTTGCATGTTTCCATTTTTGTTCGTTCTTTGTATTAAGATATATTTGAAAATATCCTTCCTGCGTCTTGTATTAAAATAGATCATACCGAAAAAAATATCCAAATGGGTTAAATAAGTTATATAAATGTCCAAATGGATAGTTAAATTTTCCAAATAGGTAACAAATACGAAATGTAAACATATGTACACTGCGAAAAAAAAAGGGACAGTTCTACATCTCCCGTTCTACTGGGCCGATTAACGAAATTCAAATTGCGTTTTCCATGTCTCGAAAGCGCGACTTACAATATATATTAAACTTATATATAGCTTTGTTCTAATATAGGTATTTTGACACAAAATCGGACACTTTTTCTGATATAACATACCAATTTTCTACCATATTTCGATTCTACAACTCAAATTATGCCTAAATATTAAATTTTGTAAAATTTGGTGTGCAATTTACGGAGAAATTCAAAAAATTTATATTGGTGATTTTTTTCAGTTTTCTCCAAGAATAATTCACTTAAGAAACTTCTAAATACATGGCAACTTCTATTTTCCTATCCCTTCCATTGTGCAGGAGCGGAAAAAAAGTCACATCGTTCCTACCTTTTTACATTGTGGATGAGCGGAAAAAAAGTCACCTTGTTCTTACTTTCAAACAATTTTAAAAAAGTGCATAAACCACATTTTCATTATTGTCGATTTCAACAAAGATGGCAAATTTCAAAACGCGCCATTATATAAATTCACGTATATCTTCGAAATTTTGAATTAAAAGTTCTAATTTTTTGCAGCTATGCTTATAAATACACCTACTTTAAGATGATTGTAAAAATGTTATAGTTTGTAATACAAAATTGTTTTCGAAAAATTTTTAAAAATTATTTTAAAATGCAAATTTTAAAAATAAATCATAAAAAACGGGTAAATTTTATTTGTAATGAACCTAAATTTCGAACGGTGTAGGAAAGAACCAAATAAGTTTTCATAAAAAAAGAGATATTAATAAATACCTACTAAATTGAATTAAAATTTAGGAGCTAAAATTTTTACAGCCAATTATTTAAAAACTAGTCGTGCGATTTTTGTAAAATTTGGTGGTTTGGCATAATTTGAGTCCCAGATTCCAAATATGGAAAAACTTTGGCATGTAATTACAGAAAAAGTCCAATTCTGTGCCAAAATACCTATATTAGAAAAATGCTATATATAAATATAATATATATCCTAAGCCGCGCTTTCGCGAAGTGAAAAACGCAATTTGAATTTCGTCAATCGGCCCTGTAGAACGGGAGATTTAAACTGTTCTTTTTTTCCCCGCAATGTACAATGTTTATTTCTACCTGCACGGGTTAAAAAATGCTACATTACATTGCTTTTTATGCAAAATGTGGTTATTATTCATACTTAATTTTATGCAAAATTCCAACCTTATAGCGGTAATTGTAATTTTTATCAGTTTTTACATGTAGTGTATTTTTGAGATTTGAATGATTTTAGCATATAATTCGTTTAAAAACGCAATTTTCTTTCAAATTTTGTAATAAAAATTGTAATTGTAATTGTGCATTTTTTGTAATAAAAATTGACAATTTATGGACGTTTTCCTGGAATATATTGAGTTTAGTGATTGCACAACATTTTAAAGTTTTAAATTACTACTCTTTTATGATATTTCAAAGGTGTTTTGATGTAAATTTACTTTGATTTTGAATTAATGGTGAATTTCATTTTAATGTTAGATTTCCCTCTTTAGGCTCAAGATAACGATCGATTTCTTATAACATCAGGAGGCAATAAGATCGTTGTATGGAATTTCTTCTGTAAAAAATCTGAAATGTTCGGCCCAAAATCCCGCAGCAGAAAAGAAGATAAGCACCAAGAGCCAGTTACATGTGTTGCTGTTTCAAGAGACGGATCGCTTGCAGTTTCAGGTAAAATATGAAACTTAGGAAAAAACTGAAGTATTTTTTTCCTTATTCACTAACTAGTAATTCAAAATGATATGTTATTTGGAGAACGTTAATCTTGTGCTTCACATATTCATAGCCGATTTGTAAGTGTGCAGCAACGTCATTGCACACTGCGAAAATAGAAATGGGACAGTTCTATATCTCCCGTTCTACTGGGCCGATGGACGAAATTCAACTTGCGTTTTCCATGTCTTGAAAGCTCGACTTAGGATATGTATTAGATTTATATATAGCGTTGCTTTAATATAGGTATTTTAACACAAACTCAGGCTTTTTCTGAAATTGACATGCCATTTTTTTTCCATATTTTTATTCTACAACTCAAATTATGACAAATTTTAGCTCCTCAATGTTAATTGAATTTGGTATGCATTTATTAATATCTCTTTTTTATTGCATTTACTTGATTCCTTCTTTCAAAGTTCGAAATTTAGGTTCACTCCAAATAAAATTCACCCATTTTTTATGATTTATTTTTTAAATTTGTATCTTTAAATAATTCTTATATAAAGTTTTGGAAAACAATTTTGAATTATGACCTAAAATTTTTACCATCAGCTTAAAGTAGATGTATTTCGAGGATATACATGAATTTATATGTTGACGCGTTTTGAAATTAGGTTTATTTGTTGAAACATTAATAACATCTAATGTGGTTTACGCACTTTGCTAAAATTATTTGAAAGTAGGAGACTCTTTTCTCCCACATGCACAATGTAAAAATGCGGGAACGATGTGTCATTTTTCCGCTCCTGCACAGTGGAAGGAATAGAAAAATAGAGGTTTCCATGTATTAAGATATTTCCTAAGTGAATTATTCTTGGCGAAAACTGAAAAAAAATTCGCCAACTTAAATTTTAGAATTTTTCCTTAAATTTTGCACTAAATTTTACAAAATTTAATATTTAGGCATAATTTGAGTCGTAGAATTGAAATATGGAAAACCAAATTGGTATGTTATCTCAGAAAAAGACCCTTTGTGTCAAAAAAACTATATTAGAACAATGCTATCTGTAAATCTAATATATATCCTAAGTCGCGCTTTCGAGACATGAAAAACGCAATTTGAATTTCGTCAATCGGCCCAGTAAAACGGGAGATATAGAACTGTCCCATTTGTTTTTAGTCCAGTAGAGTGGCTTCCGACCTAAGGATTAATTGCCAAACGGAATAGTCCAAAGGGGCTTTGTCCCTGAAAGACTATTGTTTTCGTTTTGCGATTTTGCGTTGGAAACATTACATGTCGGTTCACTTTAAAAACTGTTGCTACCAAATATTGAAGCCCCGTATTATATTTAAAGAAATTAAATAATGAAGAATGTGCATGAATGTATGTATCTATGTTTCTCGTGTTGTTATAAAACGAGGATACCTAGAGCCATCCAATTTTGAATAACGTAATCCTGCTAAATTTCAAATTTCGAATTTGTTTTATTATCGATTTCATATTTTATAAAACTTTAACGAATTTTTGATTAACAAACTCAAGGATTTCAAAGCGAGCAATGGGAACGTTGTAGAGAAAAAAACATTTTTATCTCTAGCGCGTGAGACTGCGCATAGGACATTCTAAACATATGTTCAGTTTAAAATTATTTTTCGATATTGTTCTTTAATTGAATTTTGTGGTTTAAGTGCGAAGAACGTGATATTTCATAAATTAAGTTAACACACAAAATATTAAAAAAACGTCCCTTTGAACGTAATTTAAAATCTGAAACCTTTCAGATTTACTCTTTTTTTTTTCTTTTCGCAGCGTACATTTTCTGAAACTTAGTAAAACATTTTGACAAATATTATTACAAGATTAGAGATGTATGCCGCAAGTGCAAACAGTAGTTACTACATATCATAATCGCTGTGTTAATAAAAAATTTATTTGTTATCTTATTGATAACATGCAAAAAATCTGCTTTTTAAAACGCTTTCCGAAAAAATTCAATATACAAACCATTCAGTTAGTATTTCCTACCACATATCATAACCGTTAGTAAAAATTTGATCATCACTAGAATTTAACCACGATGAAAATAACATCTGACATCTAAAAATTTATCAGAACACGATAATGATTCTCAAATTAATTCAATGCATTTTATTTAGTTTTAGATCAGTGTCTGACGGTTTAAGGTCAGAAGATTTCTGTTAACTACTATTAATTGGTATTACAAAGTTTGTACCGTAGCAATACTATTTTAATGAACTAGTTATTATAATTTACATCTTTACTGTAAATTATCCTTTTCCGTTTCCTCATTAGAAATATAGAGTATTTAAGCTGAAATTTTTAGAATGTAAGACGGAGCTTATTTTGCCTCTCGGGGCCACGATTCTAAGTTTCGCCAGCTCTGATAAGATTGTAATTATTCGGCTTTGCGTTATTGCTGCTGTCCCTTAAACTCTTACGATGTTCTGAGCTAACTTAGTTTTAAATTAAACTGTGTAGTCTTAGACTAGAGGTTTTAATTTGAATTTGACTGCTTTAGCTTACATCGCCACAAGAGGTGATATTATCAAACGCGAGACGTGCCTTTTACATTAATAACAATAAAAAGAAATCTATTTGATCCTTCTCATGTCTCCTCAGTTAGTCAAGCGATAATTTGTACCAAGTCTGTTAGTGTCTGAGTTTATTGCACGAAATAAATTCATACTCCGTATGCAATAAAAATTGAATATTACAAGACAAAAAAAAACAAAATAAAACAAAAGATAAAATGAAAAAGATAATGAAGAAAATCTGAAAGCTTTCAGATTTAATATTACGCCCAAAGGGGCGTTTTTTTAACGTTTTGTGTGTTACCTTTGTTTATTAAATATCATGTCTTCGCACTTAAAATTTAATTCTACAGCAATATCACAAAATAATTTAAGAAGAGCATATCTTTAAAAATTTCGATACGCAGTCTCACGCTGGAGTTAAGTATGTCTTTTCCCCCGTGCAGTGTTGCCTTGGCTCACTTTGAAATCGTTGAGTTTTTTAATCAAAAATTCGTTAAATGTTTACAAAATATGATATAGAGAATAAAGAAATTCCAAATTTGGGCTTTCAGATGTCAATATTAGAGCACATTATTCCAAATTTGATGTCTTTTAGTACCGTTTTGACTTCACAATGCGAGAAACATACATACATTCATGAGAATTTTCATTATTTAATTTCGCTAAATATAACGCAAGGCTGTAATATTTTGGTGGCAACCATTTGAAAAGTGAAACACTGTTTATAGTGAGTCAACACAAAGTGTCAGAACGAAATTAATAGTCCTTTGGCTTAAAAAAATTAACTGTTTGTTTCAAACCTTTTAACGTTCAAATTACTGAATTCTGAAAATTAATAATACTTTCTGGAAAGTATCATTTTTAATTTCTTTAAAATGCATCAGGTTTCTTCATGGCGCTTTAACAGAAATTCTGTTCTAAAAGAACTACTAATTGTGTAAAATATTGATTAGGTGGAAAGTACTGAAGAATGAAGATATAATAGAATCCTGAGAACCATCGGCAAAATATCTAGATTAACTTTGTAAATAACATATATTGTAGCATTAGTAATGCTCTATATGAAATTCGCTGAAATAGGAAACTTCTTCTGCAATTTTTTAATTTTTAGGAAAGTTTAGGATTTCCTCAGCTCTCAGACATAATTTTTCAAAAAGGCATAATAATTTGTGCAAGCTTTCCTTACTATAGAAATCCCCACATTCCAAATGTTTTCACAACTGTACTAGAGAATGAAAATTAGCAAATTGCACTTAGTTCTGCTTTGAAACATTATACACATCAATCTTACTGTAAAAAAGTACTATGCGGGGACATTTCCTTTCATTAACATCGATTAACAGTCAACAACGCTGAAAATCTTCTGAGTTACAGACCATTGAACACTGCGTTACGTGATGTAAGTAAACATCAAGTAATGCAGAGAACATTGAACTTCCTTTGGAAACATGGCGTAATCAACTGCTATCTACTTCTGAAATGTAAATAGTCCTAAGGGAAGGAAGTATTACAAGTTCCCGAAAATAAATTGGTGTCTTCCATCCCTCCAGAATTAATGCTTAATGGAAACTGCTTTTCCAAGATAAACATTGCCCTAATTCTCTAGCCAAGAATTGCCAAGAAAAGAACAAAGTGACTGATTTTACTCTGGCACTGATGTTTTGCATAATTGAAATGTTCAGTGTTTCATTCTATACGTGATCGATGGTCTAATGGTTGCTTGAGATAAATTATATCTTTAAACAATTTCATCAGGGAGTACACAGTTCTTTTAACGTAATTTATCTAAATACTTTAGGGATCACTATGCATTTACTTGATCTCATTTGCTTCTTTAGCATTTCGTATCGTATTGATATTTTAGTGATATAAAAAATTATTCTGCGTTTTTTACTTGTCCAGTCGAATACGTATTAAAATAAAGTACCTGTTTATGTAATAAATACATGCAATTATTGTGTTGAATTTGTTACAGTGACTAACTTTTACCATATATATAAGACCGGTGGTTCTTTTTTCCAGCTTTTTACCGTAATATAATCGGAACATTTGTGTTACTTTCTCAGTTTCAAGGAAACTATATCTAAACTAATAAGCTAATCGTACCAACTTTAGTTTAATGGTTTAAATTGTTCATCTGAAATCTGTAAACTAAGATCAGATGAACATTATTTTGCGACTTTATGTCTTTTATTAGTCCAAATCGGCTTTGTCCCTGAAGGACTATTGTTTTCGTTCTGCGAATCTCTAAAAGCGTTGTATCACTTTTCAAACTGTTGCCACCAAATATTGCAGCTCTGTAAACTAAGATGCCACTATATTTAAAGAAATTAAATAATGAAGAATCTACATAAATGTATATATATTTCTCCAAATGTGATAAAACAAGGGTACCTAGAGCTATCCAATTTTGAATAACATATTCCATCCGAATATGCGCATCTGGAAGCCCAAATTTGGAATTTGGAAATTTCTTTTTTATCTATTTCATATTTTGAAAAACTTAAGCGTATTTTTATGAACAAACTCAAACGATTTAAAAGCGAGCAATGGCAACAAGGAAAAAAACCTTTTTATCTCCAGCGCGCGTAACTGTGTATCAGAAATTTTAAAAATAGACTCATTTAAAAATTATTTTGCCATATTGCTGTTGAACTGAATTTTATGGTTTAAGTGCGAAGAACATGATATTTAATAAATAAAGGTAACCCACAAAACGTTAAAAAAAAGCCCCTTTCGACGTAATTTAAAATCTGAAACCTTCAGTTCTTTTTTTTTATTTTTCAATCTTTCAAAATTTGAATTATAAACTAAACTGGAAGAATTTCGTTGTAACCTGTCAATTATCAATTTATTTTTCTTTCGTTAAGGTTCCAGGGATAAAGTGGTTAAAGTCTGGCAGCTGAATTCGGGAGAACTCCACGCTAGCCTGAAAGGACATACAGCCACTATTACGTGTGTGGCTTTCTCCCCAAACGGCTTGTTTGCTGTTTCAGGATCAGATGACGCCACACTCAAAGTTTGGGGCCTCACGCTTGGGCTTATAGTCTCAACATTCCAGGTATAGTTTGCAAATAAAGTATCTTAATCGCTATTTCATTTATTAACGTACTACTTTCCACAAATTGATTGATGTTTCTCTGAAAGCACTTTTATACACATTCAGAAACAAACAAATAAAGAAAGATGTTATTGGTCCATTTTTGTTAATAGTTACTGTATTATTTTGTGGTCGCATTACTACGGAACATTCTGAAAAGAATTTTAAGCCATTTTGAAGGTAAGAAATTCTAAATAGCTGGTAGGAAAGCAGTTGCAATTGAGTAAAATGCTACAATCCGCTCTCCAAAGCTATGAGATATCGAATGAATGAAAACAACTTCTAGATCAAAAACTACACTTTATCTTTTTGAAATTGTCGGTGTTACAAATACACAATTAATAAATCTTTATTTACTACTTACCATTTGTAGCCTTTACAACAATATTCAAAATGAATGGAAATGATCTACCGCTACCTGTGTTTAATGGACAGTATTTAAGCAGATTAATGCAGAATATTTAAGCTACGAGGATATAATAAAACTACATTCAGCTGTTAACAGACAGATGATCAATCATCAAAAAACATTAGAGAACCAGCAAATTAGCGTCTCAACATTTGTTCAGTCTCAGGATAAACGAGTTACCGACTCAAACTCTTTAAATACCAGTTGCACTTCTACACTCACGTTTGTGAAAATTGCAACACCATGAAGGACTTACGCGAGTGAGCTGAAATTTTCAGGAAATGCAAAGTAGCGCATGATATGCAAATGATTAGAATTGCAAATCCGTAGCGCATGCGTATGCTGAGCAGCGCCCTCTGAACGGCTGATGGATCCGAATAAATAGACGGCTGTAGCGAGGCGTGTATGGTTATCGGTGGTTATCTGCTAGTGGTAAACGTTAACTCAATCTGTACTTATGCCTCGTCGACGAAAGAGAGCGAGATTTGAACAACTTACAGAGTTTGAACGAGGGAGAATCATCGGCCTTCGTGAAGCTGGATTGTCGTATCGTGCAGTAGCCTCTCGTGTGCAGCGTAACAGCAGCACAGTGATGCGCGTTTGGAAGCAGTGGACGGACGAGTGTCGGACAACTCGGAAATCCGGGAGTGGACCCCGAAATGTGACGTCAGCTCGCGATGATAGACACCTGGTCCGCATGGCGCGGACGGACCGTACAGCTTCCTCTAGACAATTGGCAGCACTGTGGTCAATAGCTACAGGTGTTTCATTGTGTGCTTCATCAATTCGTAGACGTCTGCTGCAGTGTGGACTGCGCGCACGGACTCCTTTATACAGGATCCCCCTAACGCACGACCATCGCCGCCTGCGGCTACAATGGGCCAATCAGCATAGAGACTGGCGTGCTGATTGGCAGCATGTCGTGTTTTCTGACGAATCCCGCTTTAATTTGTGGTACCATGATGGCCGCATTCGTGTCAGACGCTATGCCGGTGAACGCCACCTTCCGGAGTGCATTATCGAACGCCACAGTGGACGAACACCCGGAGTTATGGTCTGGGGCGCCATAGCATATCATAGACGATCTCAATTGCTACGAATTGTGGGCAATCTGAACAGCAACCGGTATATCCGTGAAGTTCTACAGCCCGAAGCTGTTCCCTTCCTTCAAAGCTTGCCAGGCGCTGTATTTCAACAGGACAATGCCCGCCCTCATACTGCTCGGATTGTTAAATCCTTCTTTGCAGCGCAGCAGGTACAGCTTCTTCCTTGGCCTGCGTGTTCCCCGGATATGTCGCCAATTGAACATGTGTGGGATGTCATTGGTCGGCGTCTTGCTCGTGATCCTCGTCCTGTTGCGTCTGCAGACGAACTTTGGGTACGCGTACAAACGATATGGAATGCTCTTCCTCAGTCAGACATTCAAACTTTGTTTGACTCCATGCCACGTCGTGTAGCAGCACTTATTGCGGCGCGTGGTGGCCACACAAAATACTGATTCTGATCTCTTGTTCTTGTTTGTTTGTTTTGAACATTTAATCATTTATTTGTACCACTACCACTCAACTGTGTATTAAATTGCATTCAATTATGACGATTCCTTCTTGGTGTTCCAATTTTCACAAACGTGAGTGTATTTAAACCTAACCAAAATTATATTCTGCTAAAGATAGACGAAAAGTAGAAGAGTACAGAAGTGAATCAACGTAAAATTGTCGGTGAATTTAATAAATCCTAATAAGTTTGAAATTAAAACTTAAAAAAATTTAGAAAAATTACGAAATTTTTATGCAGTTGCGCAATATATGGATTTTAAAATATTTTTATTAACTATAACAAAGCTATTAATGTCCATAAAATTATCACTTGAAATATATTGTAAATTAAATTATTTTAATTTGTAGTAATTACACCTATTATTTAAAACATAATGGCATTCAAATCACTCAGTATTTTGTATGTTAAGCGAAATGTAGGTAGTGCCGATTGTTTCATTCAAAAAACACAGTTGAAGTTAAGGAGAAGGACAGCTTAATGTTTTAAGTTTAGAGGGCTAAGTAAAATTTGAGTAACTTCTGATTATTGCTGACTTAAATTAAAATTGCACTAAGTATTAAATTTAGAGTTTGTAAATATTACTTCTTTCTTCTTGCTTTTCGTAAATATAAATACTTTCTTTCTTGATGGAAGAAATCTTGTATCTTGTATTTCTGTCGTTTCATTTTCCGTATTTCATGCAAATAACTTTATTTTGTTGTTTGAATTAGACTATTACTTCTTATTTCATACATATTACTTCTTATTTCATACATATTACTTCTTATTTCATACATATTACATCTTATTTCATACATATTACTTCTTATTTCATTTTACTCAGTTCATTTGAATTTATTTCTAAATTCAATTAATTTTTCTATCAGTTCATAAATGTAATTTAGTTTCAACAGACAGTACATTTTCTTTTATATTAGAAGAAACGGTTTACTATTGTTGCGTACATAAGGGTTCCATATGGATTGAATACACAAGTCCTTAAAAAGTTAACAAAAATTTATTCTTTCCACAAGAAATAAATCAAAATGCTCAAATATTTCTTCAGAGATATTCGCACAATATCACAATATCTCAAACGTTTAGCAAAACTCAATTCAAAACATATATTTATAAGCTTTTTTAATTATCACTAGAACAATCTCGATTTTTCTGGATGGCAACAGTAATTACGAGATATCTCTACATATAATAAAACAAGGAGTCTGTGTGTGGGGGGGGTGTCTTTCGTTCGTGTTCCGAGTAAGCTAATAGACCCAGGGCCACGAAATGTGGTACATAGGTGTATCTACACGAGAGCCAGTGAACCTCGAAGCCATTTTTTCGAAATTCGAATTCGAATTTTTTTTATTTTATGTTTTGTGACCAAATCGCGTCATTTTGAGACATAATGGGCTACAGGAAAGCGAGATTTCACTCTATACATTTCATTTTTACATCGTCGTGAAGCGTAGACACTTAGCTATTTTACGAACTTAAAATAAATTTCGTATTTCAATAAATCGATTAAATACGAATTTATTTAGGAAGGTGAGCTTAACACCTTTTCAGCGGAATTTTTTTAAAAAAAATTTATTTTAAAAAATGTGCTGTTTATTTTCCTTTGATTTTTGGACACGTTGAACTTTAATCCTTTCGACTCCTTTTAAAAAAAGAATTTTGGAAAAATAATAATATTTTGTATTTTTTTAAAATTTTTTAAATGAAGCTTCCGAATACACTTCTCACATCTCAGATATTTTAAAATGTAGTTTTGGCAACAATTTTCCTTTCTTATTGTTGTTGATAGATTTTTGATGAAATTGCATCATTTTGAATAGTTTCATTCTTTTAAAAATTTCGGTTTGGCAACAATTTTTCATCGTATTTCTTATGTTACTGTTTTTAAGAGACTGAAAAGTTTAAGAAATTAAAAAGTTGTTTCTTTTTGCAACGGTAAATTGTTTAATTACTTTATTAGGATAATTAACATTTGTATCAAGGGATATTGCTTATTTCATTGTAATATTATGTTTTAATTATATATAATTTTAATTATAAAAAAGTTTTGCATGATATTTTTTAATCTGTTTAAGTTCTTAATCTGTTTATACCATTTGATTTCTTAAGATTTTGCAAAGGGAAGTTGGTTAATTTATTTATTAGGATAAGTAATATTTGTATTAAGGGATACTGCATATTTCATTGTCATTTTTTATATATATAATACATTTTTATTGATTTCTTTTTTGATAAAGTTGCTCTGCAGAGTAAAATTCTGCGCGAAATGTTTTGTTTTTTGAGTTTCTTTCATGTTATTTTTTTGCTTATTTCAGTGTTTATGAGATATTGAAACGTTTTGCATGAGCCAGTGCACCTCGAAGCGAGTTTTTCGAAATTCGAATTAGATTTTTTTTTTAAATTTTGTGTTTTCTGACGAAATCGCGTCCTTTTAAGACATAATGGGCTATAGCAAAGCGAGATTTTACTCTATTGAACAGTTTAAGAAATTGAAAGATTGTTTCTTTTTGCAAAGGTAAATTGTTTAATTAATTTATAGATCTATATTTAAAAGGGCGAGTCTTTCTGTGTGTGTAGGTGTCTTTCGTTCGTACTGCGCGTAAGCTAATAGACCCAGGCCTATGAAATCTGGTACACAAGATGCATCTAGACAAGATGAAATAGTATCAAATTGATAATTTTCTCTCATTATATGAACAACAATGGCACACAGCCATTGTTGCTGATATCAGCACGGAAAAATGAGGGCGATAATTCTGTGCTGTTTTTAAATTTAATGTTTCTCTTGGATACTGGACGTTTGTCTAGAGAAGGCAGCAGGAAGTTGGTTAATTTATTTATTAGGATGATTAATATTTGTATTAAGGGATATTGCTTATTTCATTGTATGCTTTTTATATGTAATGCATTTTCAACTGAATTTTTTTAACGTTGTTCTTTGTTTCTTTTTCGATAAAATTGTTATGCAGAGTAAAATTCTGTGCAGTTTTCAAATTTAATGTTTGGTGTTCTCTTTAGGCATTTTTCCGGTACACTTAAAAGCCAGACGAAGGCTGGCCGCGCAGCGGCTAGTTTAATGATAAAATATTAAATGCATGCGCTCTTTTATTTTTATTTTTCCGACGTAGCTTTCTCTTCAAAAATCGTCTGCGTTGCACGGGAAAATAAAGCAATTTTAATTACAATTCTAAATAAATAACCAAATAAATTGTCAGGACTGAGTGTTCGGTGCATATTCTTGGCGAACATCTTCGTGTACATCTTAAGTCCTGATTTTGAACAGGGAGCTGAATGCAGCTATGTTCTGTGGTAGAATACTGTGATTAAGTGGTAGAATAACTATACGTAAGAAGGATTTAAAATCCTCTTTTATTAAACCACAAACCATATTATTTACAGCCACTTCCCAACTCGGGAGGGATACAGAAAATAATGACCGCCACTTGGGCCTAAACTGAACATTCAGATAGTTTAAACTAAAACTAATTAGAAAAGTTGTCGTTGCTCGCAAAGCTAAGAACACGAGGTTGGTTTTTATGCTAAAGGGTGCGTAGCAAGATTTAACTAATACTAACGCACTTAGAATTACTTCAATGAGTAATAGCGTAACAGCGCTACGGCTTAGAATTTAAATACTAGCTGGTCAGGCGAACGTCGAATAGAGTAACAGTGGTCTGAGACTAAAAGCTCTCTCACACTGAGAGGCTCCTACCTCTTGCTTAAATAGAACTTGGCTCCACTTCAAATTAGCATAAAGCTGAAACGCGCGCTTATTCTAACGGGAAGTTGAAATGAGAACAGATAGAAAAAGGCAAATTAAAATAAAACTTTACAAAATATGAAATCAGTAACACTATTATAACATTACGTATAGTTTAATATCTTATATTTCAGGTAAACTATATCTGAATTCTAAGAAAGAAATT
Organism: Stegodyphus mimosarum; assembly: GCA_000611955.2. Taxonomy (NCBI): domain Eukaryota; kingdom Metazoa; phylum Arthropoda; class Arachnida; order Araneae; family Eresidae; genus Stegodyphus; species Stegodyphus mimosarum. Next base: position 55,910 of record KK120203.1, read on the forward strand.
TTTGAATTTATATTAATGCACAGAATCCTTATTTCATTGTTTTAAGGCAGCGTTTCCCAGACTGTGTTCCGCAAACAGCGGTTAAGTGTTACTCGAAAAAGTATGAAACTCATTTTAGAGAACAAAAGAACATTTTCAGTATTTATATTTTTAATACAGTTGAAAACAATTCTTAAAAAAGAAATTTTAAAGAGAAAACATAATACAAAATCATTTAAATATCTCACATAATGAATTTAATAATACACTAGATGACAAACATTGCCAACAAAATACATGCAGAATAATTTTTTTGCTAGGTTTCTGCTTGTGCTCAGACACATTTCAGTGTCAATTCAGTATTATAAATGTAACAGCTTTCTTTGGAATTTTTACTCTTTATTTTATCTTCTCTTTAAAATTCGTAAGTAAACATAATATTTTTAATAATACTAACTAATAAGTGTGATACTTATGACCTCTAAAATTGCTATTGTTTCAAAAATTAATTCGTTTCACAATTTATTTCGATATAAAACAAAAATTTAAGGAACTGCCGTTAAGCGAATTTTGGATAAATGTGTGAGAAGAGTATCCAAATTTATCAAAACCAGCTACTCGTATTTTATTTCCTTTTGAGACTATATACTATTTTTCAGAGGCAGATTTTTCAAACTTCTCTGCGATGAAATCCAGATATAAAAATCGACATTACAGGACATAGTAATTCTGATTTTTAGCATTGTGCCTTAATTAAAAGAATACATTAAAAGAATTTGTAATTCGAGCACTCAAATGCATCGAAGTCATTGAAAACTAAAAACGTTTTATTTTTGTTTAATTTAAATAGTTTTGTATATCATTATTTGTAAAAGATAAATTTAGAGAACTTTCCTTTTGTAAGTACGATATAAAAATTAGGATCAATGTTTGTTTTGTTTATCAGTCTAATTTTATTAATTGTGTTATCAGTTATTGCATCTAAAAACACAAATCTGGTATTAATTAACTGGTTAACTGTGTTAAAATCTGTGTTAAGCTATATTTGTCGTATATCTGGGATAACTTATATTTACACTAACTGATATCTGTTTTATGTTAACATTTAATTTGCATCTGCGTTATCATATAAGTAAAAACCCAAATTTATTCCAGTATTCCTTAAAAGATTTATATTTTGAAAAGAGTACCAAGATGAAAAACGTTTGAGAAACACTGGCTTAAGGATTAACATTCCGAAAATGCTGTTTTCTACCGTATCATTTTTTGAATTTAGATTGAAGCATTTATATTAAATTAAGAATTACCAGATTTGTAATAAAAGTATCGATTACTCATTTCATTATTTAGGATTCATATTCAAAAAAGTTTTGTTTTACCACTTCGTTGTCACCAGTCAGTACCTGAGTTACTATTAAATAACTAACTTTAAATACAAATATTGCAAAAATTACTGAGGTTGAAAGCAAAAACAATGCTTGATTTCAAGAAGTCATAATATAAAATGTTATCTGAATAAGTAAGTTAATTTGATATCAATGGCTAAGTCAACTCGAATGTTTTGTTCCTCTGGGAATCGCTAGGTATGATTCGACCTATTAGTGAACACTAACATCGAAAATGATGTTATTCTCACAGCAACGCAGCTGATGGGTGTTACAGTTCCAACAGTTTGGTTTATTTAATTATTGCAAAGCAGGCGATGGCTATCTAAGTAAGGGAAAGTACACCTTTGGGGAGGTCATCGGGGAGAACATGGTTTGTATCTATGTTACACGTAAGATTTGGTTTATATGATTTGGCTAAGCACATGAAGGCCATCTGCTTAAGCAGATGGATGATGGTTCGAAGGCATGCTAAGGGAAACTAGCTCGTACCCATATAACACATAGAGAAAACCACGAAAGCGTCCATGCCCCCTTTCGTCGGATTTCAAATGCAGGCTCAACTAAGAGTGTGCAAACCAGTTTGTTTCTTAGCCATTAGGCCATTACATATAGGGAAAAGCACGGAAATACCCACCCGTTTACCCTGTTCTCCTGGTGTCGAGGCCAGAGGCCGAACTATCAGTTTTCAGCGACTTTACCGCTTGGCTGCTGATTGCCCTTATAATTTGCAATAACAAGCAACTTTAGCAGAGAGGCAATCAGCGTTCAAACGAAATCTGAACGTTAATTCGCCTACACACAAATATATTTTGAAGTCGTATGAAACAGTCAGGCTGTGGCTATGGTAAATAAAGGAAAGCGCATCTTAGCCGACATTCCATCTCGGAAGAAGTTAAACAACGTATCTCGAGTGAACTAAATGTCTGAGATTATTTTGTGTAAAGGTTTATGAAGAAAAAAGTTGTGTGTACACTGAACAAAAAAATGGGATAGTTCTATTTCTTGTGCTCTACTGGGCCGACTGACGAAATTCAACTGGCGTTTCACGTACCTCGAAAGTGCGACTTAGGATATACCTGTATATTAGATTTATATATAGCATTATTCTAACATAGGTATTCTGACACAAAATCCGACGTTTTCTGAAATGGCATACCAATTGTTTTTTACATATTCCGATTCTACAACTTAAATAATGCCAGACTGCCAAGTTTTGTAAAAATCGCACGAGTAGTTTTTAAAATATTAGCTCTCAAAAATTTAGCTCCTCAATGTTAATTGAATTTGAGATATATTTATTAATACATCTTTTTTTATTAAACTTACTTGGTTCCTTCGTTTAGAATTCGAAATTTAAGTTCATTCCAAATAAAATTCGCCCATTTTTTATGATTTATTTTTTAAATTTGTATTTTTAAATAATTTTTATATATTTTTCGAAAAACATTTTGAATTGTGACCTATGAAATTTTTAACATCATCTTAAAGTAGATGTATTTCTAGCCACACTTGCAAAAAATTCAAAGTTATTCAAAGTTGCAAAAATTCAAAGAGTCTGTTATTCAAATGTTTCTAAGATATAAGTGGATTTAAATATTTACGCGTTTTGAAATTTGTCATATTTGTTGAGAGCGATAATAACGAAAATGTGGTTTATGCACTTTGTTAAAATTATTTGGAAGTAAGAACGATGTGACTTTTTTTCCCGCTCGTTCACAATGTAAAAGGCTAGGAACGATGTGACTTTTCTTCCGCTCATGCACAATGGAAGGGCAATGAAAATGAATTGCCATATATTAAGAAGCTCGCCTGTTCTTGGCGCAAACATAAAAAAATGCGAAATTCAAACTCCTTAAATGTCGCACCAAATTTAGCAAAATTTAATATCTAGGCATAATTTGAGTCGTAAAATCGAAATATCGAAAAAAATTGGTATGTTATTTCAGAAAAAGTCCGATTTTGTATCAAAATATGAATGTTAGAACAGTGCTATATATAAATGTAATATATATCCTAAGTCGCGCTTTCAAGACATGAAGAACGCAGTTTCAGTTTCGTCAATCTGCCCAGTAGAACTGAAAATATAGAACTGTTCCTTTTTTTTTTCCCGCAGCGTACCTCTACAACCTATCCCAGGGTCATACACGTAAAATCCCGCATAGTAATGCGCTCCAATTCGTTAATTTGAAATGAAAATATCTGCCATTTCCTGATTGATCTAGTTTAGGGTTCGATGTTTATTACAACAAAAAGAGTCAAACTGACAGGGTCACTTTGGAATTCCATTCAAGAAAATGTCATTCATTCTTGGCATTTAAGAGAACATTAGGATTTTAAGGATGAACCTGTCATTTTCAGAGAGCTTCCTGCAATAATATCAACGCTGCTATTAGCTCTTTCACAGCGAGGTCGCCCGAAACCCCGGAACGTCTGCTTCCCTTTTGTACCTGGCAATCATCACTTTAGTGCATGGCTTTTTTTTCGAAAATTGTTAAAGAATTCTTTTCAAGCGATTAAACAGAGTTCTGTTAAATGAAAGCACTTTCCCTCTTCTTTGTTTACATATTGATGCTCTCACTTGCAATCCTCTCCTAAGGGGAAACTGAACACAGTGGGTGAAACCGCACAAATATCCCCAAGAGAGAAGTAATCATCTCACTTAAATAGGTTATTGTTAACGCTATAGCATTCAATGTACTTGGCTCGGGGGAAGGAAATCCATTCCAACAAAATTTCGTACATACGGGCGTTTCAGATGCTTAAAAGTAACAGATTTTCAAAGAATGAGTTAACTCGTTACATCGAATATCCTTCAAATGTGTTACTGAAACTGGATTAATGACATCAATGCTTCTCGCGTAACGGAGTGCTAGCAAATCGAAGTTTTGTGATACAATTCTATATTACCAAACCTTTATGAGCGTATGCATTATAGCAAAAAATTTGGACAGGGTAGTTCTTTCGGTATTAATGTCATAAGCATTCGAAACCGGAGACTATTTTGTACTTGATATATATTAGAGCATTGGTTCAATATTTATTCAAACAATTTAGAAATTGCTTACCACTTCTTCGTAACACCAGTTCCTTAGGTACCAACTTTTAATCAACATAAATCATTATATAGGAACAAAAGAATAACACTTATTATCTTACTTATAGGAACATCAGAGTAAAATCACTGCTGTGGCGATAACATCCGACAGTCGAAGAATTCTGTCTGTGGACTCCCAAAGTAATCACCGTCTGTGGCAGGCAGATACAGGAGTACAGCTAGTGGTTTGTTCCAAGCCTTCTCACAACGTGGCTGTCCATGCCAACATGGTGTTTGCAGTGGGAGGTAAAAACGACAGCAGGTACAGCACAACTTCTTAAACATACTACTACTTCTGCCTTTTAGTTTTCATTTTTGAATGCTTTTTTGATTTCCACATTTGCAAAGCTTATGCCATTTTTCCTTTTCCGTAATTTGGTTTTCCAGTTGTCTTAGTAACTTTTATATTCTATGTATTTTGTACTCCAAGTTACTTTTTTATTTGTTTTAATTAAAAAACGTCTTCTTATTTTAAATTTTGATTTCTTGCCTCTGCATTTTGTATACCATTTACATATGCTAATGTGCAACAAATTAAGCAACTATTGTGATTTTTGCTGCTATTACGTAAAACGATCGACTGGGAGACATGAAATTCATACTACAGATTCACAATGTAGTACTTAAAGGATGAAGAATGTATAGCAGGAAAAAAACTAGCAGGACACCATGCAATATGGAATAAGTAGAAAAAGGTTTTATTGGCAGAATGGCATTGGTACAAAAAATTACCTGGAATTTAGAAACAAATATTTGCTTTTTAAGGCCTTCACAAACGGTTTCGATTCTAGAGTAAGATGTATGATCAAAAGAGGAAATATCTGAAGTCTAACTGGAAATTTTCAAATGTAGGTGATATAATTCATATTCAGTTTTAGGTAAGCGTATGTGCGTGTTTCTTATAATATGATGAATAAATGGCAGTTTGAATTTATGCATCCTTTTTTAAACGTGAGTAAAAGATTTTAGATTACATTTGGCTAGTATAATTTAGGAATGATATTCTGATGTTTGCATGAAATACCCAAATTAAAAATGAGGAATCAAGACGCCATTACTAAAGTAATTTATAAAGCTGATTTGAGTATTTTTTTTTAATCTTACCTACATATATTTCAAAGCTAATAGTGTTTCTAAATTCTTCAATAGAAATAAGAATTAAAACGCAATCACTAAATGAATTGAATTGTGGACTAATAAAGTGAGTTAATTGGTAAAATTTTTTTATACTGAACAACATAATTACGTAATCATTATTAAATCTAATTTTAATAGATCACTAAAATCAAAATAAAGTAATTTTAAAATTTTGTTGTTCAGCATAAAAAGGTTTTATGAATTAATTCATTTTATTAATTCATAATAAATTTAATTATAAGTTTTATTT
>KK120203.1:62538-78502 GCA_000611955.2 Stegodyphus mimosarum
GGACTGATTTTTAGAATTTTGTTGGGTATTTATTGGTCTGTTTCTAGTGGTTAGGAGGGTTACTGTTTTGTGTAGCATTGGTGAGTTTTAATTTTATGGATTTTTTTAACCAATAGTAATTATAGAGGCGGTGCACTTTTTGAGCGTCACGAGGTTTTAAATTTGGTCGCTCCTGTGGCGAGCGGAGACCTTTTTCAAGATTTTGTCAGATTTTAAGAGTCCTTTTTGAGGGGAGAGAGAGGGCCCGGCGGCCCCTTCTCGGGGTTGTCCGTACGAGAATTGGCCCGAGAACGATGCGGGCTCCCATCGTATCGTCGTCGGCGAATCCTTTCTGAAGGTCTGCGGCTATGTCCTATTCTCACTGATGTTTTTTTCTTGAGGAAAAATAATGTGTTTTAAATGCAGATTACTGTGACTTGCACTTATCTTCAGCGAGAACATCATTCAGAAGTCGGTGGGCTTTCACATACAGATTACTGCGGCTTCCATTTTTCTTTGTTGAGGACATCATCGAAATGTTGGTGGACATTCATGCTAAGTTGGACCTCCTTGAATGCAGAAGGACTATATCCATGAGGAAGTTTTCTACAACAGAAGAATTGACTATTTGGTGCGGCAGTGATGAAGAAAGATTTTTGAACTTCTTTTACGTGCGTTTCGTAGACAATTAGGGAGACGAAATCTGGGCAGGAATTTTTCTCCACCGTGAGTTGATTATTTTTTTGATTTTGTATTTAATTCTATATGTGTCCTCAAACTTATTGCCGTTAACTGATTTAGGATTTTGTGAAATCGATTATTAGGAAAAACTTCATCTTTCACTTTACGAAAATTGATTTAAAATATTTGTATAAATGCTTGAGTAACCTTCTAAGATTAATAGAAAGTGTAAATTGTTTCATTAAGATTTTGGTAAGATTTGGAAATATTTAAAGAAATAAAAAATGTTTCAGACTACTCAAGTATATGGTTCAGTGATAATTACGAAATTATTGTAAGATACGTAATTAATAATTTTGAATACAATATTACACGAAATGTTTGTAAGATACGTAATTAATAATTTTGAATACAGTATTGATCATGGTTTAGATTGTCGCATGAAGAATTGTGAGTAATTTTTAGTAAATGTTTGTAGGGGTAGTCTGGCCAGCTATTCTGAATGGAGAATCTTTTGGAATATTAAATAAAAGTTTTTATTTGTTTTACTATTGTATGTTTTTTTTGTGTTTTATCTTGTTGTCTACTGTAGGACACCCGTGTGATCCTTTCGGAAAACATGGTTTAACTTCCATTCGAACCTGGGTAGTTTATTGCGGGCGTAGGAGAATTTAATGAGGGTTAAAACTATACGATCAGATTTATTAATTTAACTGAACTGGTTTTTGACTTCTTAGTGTGTGAGATTTATTTCTCTCTGGTGTTTTGAACTGTTCTGTGTTTTACTTTTAAGTGATGTGGCTAACTCTAAGGTTGTATTGAAATTTATGTGTTTTCAGGAAGGAGAGCCGATTAGTTAGTTTTAGTGAGAGATAGCATGTTAATGATTTAGTGTCGGTAATGCATTTTACATGAATATTAATATTTTGAGTTTAACAAAACACCAGGGAGGATCTTTCATTTCATTGAACTTAAGAGTGGATGGTGATATGATAAAACTGAATTTACTGTGTTGAGGATTTATTAAAATTTAATCTTGCTTAAGGTATTAATTAATTTGTTTTCAAACACCAGTCTCTATGTGTGATTTTATGAACTCACATTATATTTTTATGAGTATTTTAGTAGTTTTTTTTAGTTTGTCACGGGACCAAGAGAGGTTGAGTATGCAAGTTTAAATTTAAAAATATTAATAAAACCCGCAAATTTCTTCTCCTTTCACAACACTATTACTATTATAATAGTTTCAATGATTTGCTTTATTTTAAATGCACTGAAGAGCCAAAAACTGGTATGAGCATATGTATGCAAATAGCAAAGGTATGGAACCAATCATAGTAAAGCGCAGCGGTTAGCAGCGCCTATATAAAACAAGAGTCTGGTAAAGTTATCAGATCGGTTACTCCTGGTTATCCAAGTTATCAAGATTTAATTGAGTTTGAACGTGGTGTTATAGTCGGCTCACTAGATGGGACATTGGATCTCCGAGGCTAAGCTTGGAGAATTCTCTTCAGAACTTTCATTTCACTTTTCAGTTTAAGCAGATAATTGCTGTTTCGTCTCAGGATCACAGCGAAAGAACATATATTCCTTTGCATCCCCAATGTTTTTTAAAAAAAAGTACGGATTAGTTCTCGTTTTGTAGCAATTTTTATTCCAGTTCTTTGTTCAACTTTCGAGCCCAATGACAACATCAGATATTCTAGATATTCACTGGATCAATGCAAACGATTAACTACATAGAAAATTCTGTCTGCAAGCAGAGGATATTTTAGGAAAAAGAAAGTTAAGATACCATAGTTAAGAACAGTAACAGTTATCATTTGGCAGATTTGTGGGAGTTGATTAACATAATTAGTCCTAAAACTCTGTGGAAGTACTGGTTATACGGGAAATACATTATGAGAGATTTTAAAAGAAGTAATGCTATGCGTGAATATTGTCTGGTATCCTCCTTCAGGAACACCTACTGATAGAATATTTCTCGATTCATCCGCTATTACACTTCCTCTCATGACAAACCCCACTGATGAAAGGCTGAATTCTTCCCGATTGTTAAGGTAGTCATTTGCTAACACAGGGTCTATCACCTTACGTGATAGATGTTTGTGGGTTAACAATCTTATCAATACGCTAATTGCTGTGAAATAACTTTAGAACGATGCACAGGAGTGAAATGCAAATTCTTATTTTTAATCACATGTGATTTTAACATAAAGTTGCCTTTTCGTATTGCCCTGCATCTGTTTTTAGATAGTGATCATAAACTTAAGAAACGTAAATTTATTGAAATAAAACGTGCCTTCCACTGCTCATATTCGAAGATAGATCATAAACATTAAATGTTGAAAAAATTTTAAAAAAAGTAAAATAAGGGTTCGATTTGTCGAGAAGCTTACTGCAATAGAACATTTCTGGCAAATTCTGAAGGTGATATAATGCAAGAAATAAAACCATATCTGCATGCATTCCTAAAATAGCTAAGTTGGAAATAAAGAAACACGTTATGAAGTGTTAAAGAGTTTTGCGGTGAACTTATTCGAATTGAGGAAAGATTTAATGATGCGTTATCACTAGTACAAGATTTGGAAAAACTGAAGTACATACAGCAAGAAATACTAAACTCTGGTATATGTACTTATACACTAAAGAGTAAAAAAACTGATACAGGCGGATATGTGTGCGAATAACAGAGGTATGGAACCAATCACAGTAAAGTGCGGTGGTCGGCAGCGCCTGTATAAAATAACAAATGTCTGGCAAAGATGTCAGATCGCTTACTGCTGCTACAGTTGCAAGTTATCAAGATTGATGTGAGTTTGAACGTGGTGTTATAATAGGCGCGCGAAAGATGGGACATAGCATAAAGCGAGGTAGCGATAAAATTTGGATTTTTGCGTACCACCATTTAACGAGCGTCGGGAATGGATATCGGGAATTCGGTAAAAAACATTAAATCTCCGACATCGCTGAGGCCGGAAAAAGTTCGTGAAACAACGGCACCACTGATGACTGACGAGAAGCATTAAACGTAATAGACATGCAACCCTACCTCAAATTCCTGCAGATTTCAGTGCTGGGTCATCAACAACTGCCAGCGTACGAAATATCCAATGGACCATCATTGATGGATTCCGTAGCCGTTGTTGACTGCACCGTTGTTAACACCATTGTTGTTGTATACCCTCTTGTGCACCGTTCCTGACTGCACGACACAAAACTTTACGTCTCGCGTGGGCCCGCCAACATCACTATTGGACTGTTGATGACTGGAAACATGCATCCTGATCTGACGACTCTCGTTTCTGAGATAGCTTAAATCCATGGACTCCATATGTCGGAGACTCTGTCATGGTATGGGGCGTGTGCAACTGGCGTGATATGGGACCCTGATACTTCTAATACGACTCTGTCAGGTGACAAATATGTAAGCGTCTTGCACTTATTCATGTCCGTTGTACATTCCTACGGACGTGGACATTTCCAGCAGGACAATGCGATATCCAACACGTAGAGAGTTGCTACCGAGTGGCTCCAGAAGCCCTTTTCTGACTTCAGACATGTCTATTGGCTACCTAGACCCCCATACATGAGCATTATCGAACATATCTTGGATGTCTTGCAACATGCTATCCAGAAGAAATCTACATTATCACTGATTTCTATTGATTTCTGTATTGCCCTGCAGGATTTATGGTGGAAATTACTTCCAGCACACCTTCAGATATTAGTCAAGTCCATGCCAGGTCGTGTTACTGCACTGCTACGTGCTCGTGGAAGCCTTGTACAATATTAGGTAGGTGTACCAGCTCCTTCAGTATATATTAATATATATACTGTACTTACGCTATAAGAGCAAACATACTCCGTTATAAACGCCTCTAAAGAATTTAAATATACATATCCAGTTTATTATAAATAATTTATTTACTTTGTATTGTAGAAGTATTTCCCATTATTCAAACAGTAATTCATCCTTTTTTATTCGAAAAGCCTAAAGTTTTGGCCAGTGATGGATATGGATTCCGAAAAGTCTGTAAGTCACAGCGATGCTATCACCTGCTTTACTGTCACCTATGACTGCCAGACAATCGTGACTGGGTCGAATGACATGTCACTGAAAGTGTGGGAAGTAGGCACAGGGAAACTCACTCAGGTAATCTCTTACTTATCTTAATCTAGAGGTATACAGAAATCGTTTTCTTAGTTTTCTTACTTCTTTAGGCTGAATTCCAGCAAAAGAAAGTGGTTGATTTCTTCTCCTCTCCCCTTCATGTAGCAATTGTACTGCATTTTTTTCATTAATTTCTACCTCATTTTAATCAGGAGATTTTAGTCACCCTAAAGTGATAGTACTTTGTATGTACATCTACGTGTTTTAATCTAATTTTTTGTGTGCAATCTTTGCTAATGTAAATCATAAAATTTCTTATATGTGCCCGATAAGAGAATCGCTTTATTACTAGTAGATAGTAAGAATTCAGAAGGTAATGAAATAGCATTTAAATTTATTATAGTATCATGTCTCAATTATTTATTAAGCGAATAAGAAACATAAACTAAACTAGGTGCAAATATTTAAACATAATTTTTTGTAAGCATTTTTGAAGACTAATACAGAAATTAGCCTATGTTAGATCATTCCCAATAAATTAAAATGTGCTAGCACTTACACCAGAGAAAAGATTAGACTAAATATTTACTCAAATACAGGCGCATGTGAGAGTTTTTAATTAAACGTCTCCCATAAGAACTGACTAACTATCAAATATAAATTCAGGTTGAGTCAAAAACATGGCTATATGTTTGACTGTATCTTGTGATGAGACTATCTATTTATCTATCCATCTAAAGTATCACTTCCTGAATACTGTCAGTTATAAATAGTCGGTTCCTCTTCTTATCCACATTTGAAAGTTGTAAAAATATTTCGTAGCCTCGTTATTAGCTCACTCTCAGCGCCATCTTAATTAATGATTAAGCTCGAGCGTATAACTCTTATTTGAAAAAAAAAAGAATCAAGTTTCAAAGTTTAATGTACCACACAGTCACCAGTTTCCAGTTATCCATTTCTTCGTTAATCCCCCAATAAGTGAATAAGATGCAGAAATCAATAATAAACGTTGATTGTAAAGCAAATGCACAGCTACAGGTTAGGTTTTTTTCTCTATTGAATAAATGAAATAATCTCTATGAGAAGTTAATTGACGATAAATAATATAAGTGCAAATTTTTTCCGCTATTTGTACTTACCATTTTGAACAAGTTATTTTATGTAAACGATTTTCCTTTCTATAATACTATGTGCAAAAGCTCTCCCTGTTTTTTCTGCCAATAAAAAAAGGTGAAGAACTCAAAAAATAAAGTAGGTGTGATTTTATATAATAGCCTTCATTACTTATGCTTGTCTTGTTGGTAATAGATTATAATATAAGAGATTTATTCCACAGTGGAAATATCTCATGTGTTTATGCATCAAAAAAGGCACTATAATACTGTTTTCGTATTTTCCTCATCATCGAAATTTTGAAAAGTGAATATGTTGCATAATGGGCATATGAGATGACAGTCTGTGAAAGGAATGTCAAAGGAAATACTGCTGAGTAGTGTAGCACTTTCTAACCAAAACGCAGTAATTTTTTCCGAGTGATTAAAACGGCATGAAGTCTGGCATTATCATGATGAAGGAAACTCCTTTGCGATAGACGAGTGTAGTACGTTTAGATTTCAGTTCTTTTCTTGTGTCTGTCCAGTTGTTAGCAGCAAAGGTCAGCATTTAACATTTGTTTAATTCATGTAGGTCTTAACCAAAAATTGAATTAAATGATTTTGGGAAGCAGGTCTCCTCTTCCGGTTGACTAACACAGTGCTTAATTTCACGGTAATATACCCAGGTTATCGGGACTTCAAGAAATTTCCCGAATCGCGGGTGGCTAGAGTGGTTTCAACCATCAGTTTCATCTGTGATGTAAACCATCAAATGACAATCTGCATCATATGACTTTTTAATCTAAAATTGTTTTAACTTTTTGAAGCTTAAATATTAAACTCTTTGGGCTATTAAAATGTTATCTGAACTGTTTTCATTGAGAGGGTTTTCTCTTGTAACATCTGGTTATTCTTTATTTTAATTATTTGGGGTACTTTTCTAGAGTAGCTATTTACCTTCATGAAACTAGAAACGTCAAAAAAGTTAACTTAAGCTGCTGATTAATGGCTTATAATCGCTAGAGTACAACACCTAGGACTTCCAGCATATAGATACCTACAGTTTCATATGAACTAAAGAAACAACATGTAAAATTTATTTTCCATGCAGCTTGAATGTACCGAAACTTCAACTAACTTTCCTATCAACTGTTGTCATCTCTGAGTAAATAAATAAAATCCTAAACTCACATATCAAACGAAATTCAACAGAAACTTTGAATGGATGTATGTTAAATATTTAAATATTCTTTTAGAGGATGAAGCAAAGCTCTGAAAAATCATATCTATCTAATAGCCACAAATTCAGCACTTGTGTTATTTCAGCAAATAACTACATCTTAACTTGATTCACCTATTAATTTTTTTTCGTAATTTACTTTTTTAAGTCATGGAAAATCCCTGGAATCAGTTTTGAATATAAGAAATAATTGAAAAAGGTTTAAATAAAGCCTAGCTCTTGCATAATATATAATATTTTTTATCTCATTATTTGGATATGGTTAATTCTTGAGTGACTTCAAACATTTTACATTAAAAAACTAGAAAGCTGAGAACAAGGAAATTCGGAAATCCTTCGGAAGTTTGGAAAACAGATATCAATATTTTACTCTGGTCATGCAGTTAAGTTTTCTTTGAATTAATATAACTAGAACGTTATTCAAAGTTGGATGGCTCTCTAGGTCGTTTTATCACAATGCGAGTAACATATATATATATATATATAGATTCTTCATTATTTAATTTCTTTACGTATAATACAGGGCTGTAATATTTGGTGGCAAAAGTTCGAAAAGTGAACCGACAGTTATAGTGAACCAAAGCAAAATTCTAAAACGAAATTAATAGCCCTTCTGGGCTGAAAATTATTAATAATTAAATAATGAATTATTGAAATAATTAAATATTTAATCATTATAATAATTGTATAATTAATATTTAATAAAATGTAAAGAGATAAAAAAAATTTGATAAGTTATTAAGTAAATAGTAAATAGTTGAATAATAAAATGTACTGGAACTTCACGTATTTGGCATTTCGGCTGGAATTTGTTTCACACAAAAACTGAGAAACAGCTCAACCGGTCTCTAGTTGAATTTAAGCCTTGAATATAATGTACTACATGAGGGGACGATAGAAATAAAGACCACTCCTCTTTGCAGCACGCCAATGAAAAGCGTTAAAATGGTTAAAGAGTCACTAATGAGACTAGAGAGAATGCTGTAAACAGCAATAGAATAGAGAGAAAATTTAACGGATGATGTGTAAATATCAAAACAAAAAGAGAAAGGTACTTTATTTTATTATTCAACTATTTACCATTTACTTAATACTATTCAACTATTTACCATTTATATTTTGAGAAGACATTCCACCTGACAATGATCTCCTGTCAGTATAATTCTAGCTGTCAAGCAGAATGTGACAGGGGAACAAATGTTCCTCGAATCTGAAGGTTAGCTGATAAAAAAAAAACAACAAATGACAATTTTTATCCCCATCTTTGAGCACATCTTTCTGAAAAGTCTGCAGGTGGTCTTTTCCGCGAAAATACACTAGCTCTGGAACGAAAAATTTACCCCATGTCATAACTTCATTGTGTTTCAGGAGAACAAGCCTCTGACATGTGAGTGGAAGCTTTTCTTTCTTAGAAGTTTCGACCTCCGTCTAAGGGTTTGCTTCCCAAAGAAAGAGAGGCATGCATTCAGAAGTTAGAATCTCTTCTGAATGTAACTTTATTATTAAAAATAAAATTTTCGAAATCAGACTTTTGCTAATTTGCTATTTAGCCACACAGAAGAAGTGCCGGAGCTTTCTTATTTAGGGCTCCGGTACGCCCCGGCTAGAATTATGATTTATCCCCAAAGCTAAGAAGTACCGGAGATGGGCTCCGGCGCAATTTAATCTCTGTCTCCGAACCATGCTTATGGTTATCCTTGTATGCTCCGAACCATACGAAGATGCTTATGTATATTACTTGAAATTTATTAGCGAGTATGTAATTCTGCATTGAGTTTAATTATTTTCTTTGTGGAGGACTTTATTTCATAATGCAAATTAAACACTCGAAGTAGTTATATCTACGCTTGGAAAGAACTTTAATCAGTTACTTTGTCATACTATTTCACAAGAATAAATGGTTTAAGTACAGTTTCTTTCAATGTCTAGGTTCTAGTTGGGCATGAAGGTCCCGTTACATGTGCAGCCTGCGCACCCCTCAGTCCTTCACTAGCAGTATCAGGATCAGCTGACTGCAATTTAATCGTCTGGGATCTTACAACAGGGAATGACAATTTTACGCTACGTGGCCATACTGAAAATGTTACCTGTGTCAAACTCACCTTGGATGGAACTTTGGCAATATCCGGTATGATTTCTTCATCTCTGTTTCTCCCGAGTAAAATTTTTTAAGTTAAAATAATAAAGTTTGTAAATTTGAATTGATCACTTCTTCACTCTAAATTAGGATTCAGCATTAAGTTCTGATTAACGTTCCGATTTCGTTAAAGTTGTTTTAAACCTTTTCAAGTCTGTGCAGTTCTTTTAAGACGAAGCGATGATTAGCTCCAAGTCTGATATCAGGAGTTTGATATCAGTTAACGTTAGCAAAGAAAATCAAACTCCATACCGTAATAGATAAAATTCAATTATCTGAGTATACAGAAAAAAGCAATTTAAATTTTTTCACAGAACTGCACAGAAAAACATGAGTTTTCTTTTAAATAATGAAAAATATTATTGCCAAAACAGTTAAATTTTTCACTTCGTCGCTGAGTTCAGCCGACGTTATAGCCCATGCTGGAAGACGCTATCCTCAATTATACGACAGGAATTACAGGTGAATCCTCTTAGATGTTGTCCGATCTCGCCTGATGTCCGGTCTCGTGAATGATTGGCGTTTTACTGAATATTTGTAAATCTAGCTGCATTGCGATCTGAACTAGGGCGCTGTGTGAGTTTTTGACACAATAGAAGCAAAACTTGTCGGTGTAAATTTACCTATCCTGGCAACAAAAGTCTTCCATTAAAAACGCATTTTCTTTCTGCGCATTTTTTTTTTTTGAAAACTGCATTTTGCTACTCTTTATCATTTCTGAATTATTGATTTTTTTTGCTCTGTTGTTTTTAAATCGCTTAGTATACCAAAATAATACTGATGTAGTTATTTTGAAGTCATGCTGTACCACCGCATAATTATTTTTTAATTTTTCAGTTAAATTATCAATTTTTTAACATTACCACAATTTTAAAAACAGGTGATATTCAACTATAGTTTTTGCTTGCTTGCCGCCGCTCGAATACGCTTCCATAAACAGAAACTGCAAAGTCTCTATTTTTCGAGAACAATTTATTCGGGTATCTACTGCCATTCAATGTAAGGAGATTCAATTAGGCCGCACGCTCGGAATAGTATTATTAGAATTGTTTCTTCAGCTAAAACAGAGTTAGATTATATCTTGAAGTGTATTTGAATCCTTTACTTTAAATCGACAGGAAATGGTAATTGCATTGCGTATTACTTTTGACTGAAAGCTGGTGAGAAATTAGGAATTTCATAAAAGATCAACATTTAAAAATGAGAAAGCGCGTAGATAGGTAAAGTCCTTAGATGTGTTTAGTTAGTTATTAATACGTCGAAGAAAGACTCTTCGAAGCGTCTATTGCTTTCATTTCGCAGATTTCGTATTCTGTCAAAAAATATTACCATTTGAAATTAATATTTTTGGAAGCTATGTGTATAAGCGATTTCTTTAAATAAATATAGAACTGCATCTTCAGTCTTCAGTGATTAAGTCCTTTCCTTATTAAATAAGTCTTTGCATGACGTGGCGTTAGCAAATCGCTAGTCTGCCGTTTGTTTCTGAATTTAAATACAAGATTTTATGTTATATTGCTTAATTTTTGGGAGATTTGTGCTTGAGCTAATCATTATAACGTACGTGCTTAGCTTAGAATTGTTCAAATCTGCATCTATAGCGTTGCCTATATTGTTTAAGTCTGCGTTCATTTTAAATCTGCCTACATATATCTAGTTGATCTTTCTTTTTATCCTTCTCTGGTTTTATATTTTTTAACTTTCACATATTTTTATCAATTTGAAATTACTATGATAAACTCATCGACTTATTTGATTATAAACTGAAGTTTCAGCTTGTAGTTTTAATGCGATTTTCAGGTTTTTAGTGTAAGATTGTAGTTCCTTTTGCATTTGCAATAATTTTTAAATGACTTTTACATTCAATTAATGCAAAAATTGTATATTCATTTCTACGCAGTCGCTGATGATAACACTTTAGGCATTTGGAGCACAAGTAGCGGAGTTCGGCTGGCTGTGCTTGGTGTTCACCAAACCATCCTCAACATGGCTGGTGCTCTCAATCTCTCCCAAGTAGTGCTGCAGCTGGCTAACCAAAATGTAGTGCCATTTCTGAAACTGCACAACAATCCAACTAAAGGTATGATCTTAGATCTGCCACCTGGGACACCAGTCACAGAAGAAGCTAAAACCCCAGGTAAGAGTTACTGCATTTGCTTGAGAAAACACGTAAGCAGCGTTGAGTAATATAATCAATATTTTGAGGTCAAACTCTCTGCGACATTTTATTCTTTTCTTTGACAGCACACAGGAGCGATGGAAATCGGAGTGATATAATGGTCTATATCATTTTAAGGCCCACTAGCAGCTGAACGGTGAAGGCCCCGAACGTTGATAGTTTGGTCAGAGTTTCGAATATCGTGAATGGGTTGGCTGCATGGGAGTTTTCCCGATCCCACCTCCCGTAAAATGAATTAATATAAGCCAGTTTTCTTTAGAAAGTTGTGCATGAAAGCATCCATCTCTTCCGCGTAGGGACTTAGCGCAATAATAATAATAATAATAAGAAGAAGAAGAATAACAACAATAATAATAAGAATAATAACAACAATAACAATAATAATAATAAGAAGAAGAAGAAGAATAACAATAATAATAATAAGAATAACAACAACAATAACAATAATAATAATAATAAGAAGAAGAAGAATAACAACAATAATAATAAGAATAATAACAACAATAACAATAATAATAATAAGAAGAAGAAGAAGAATAACAACAATAACAATAATAATAATAGAAATAATAATAATAATAAATAAATAATAAGGGCCTGGTTTTGAATCCTGCAGAAGGGTTTTTGCTGTTTGTAAATGTATAGTGTCGGTGCTGCATGGCGACTTTAAATATACGACGAGCTGAAAGTCCTCTCGTGTGCTTTGGTGGAAGGGGTGAGGGGTGGGAGACCCTCGGACCCGTCCCCTCGGGGTGCTCTCCTTCGAAATTGGGGCAGGATTGAGCCAAATCGCACTGCCACCTGTAAGGTGCTTAAGGCTGTTGCCAACGACAGGCGTAATCTTGCGCTCCTTGCCACGAGGAATTTCGTGGACTTCGGCTGACTATACGTCAGACAAGTAAGCATAAGCAACAACAACAATAACTGACTTCCATCACTTCCAATGTGCTTATCCCCATAATCTCCACTTTGTTAGTTACTTTGAAAGCTTTCTAAGAATGCCTCTCAAAGGAATAAAAGAATAATATACAGATGTTAGTAAGTAATACCTGACAGCGCTATGGCAAATACTCTAGAAAAAAAGAGGGGCGATAGGGTTTTAGTTTGAGAAAAAGATCATTGAATGGAAAGCGGTATAATTCGACCGTCTCCAACGCAACCCTAGCTCTCATTCTGCCAACACATACACTCTTCCAAAAGGGGGGTTATTATTTGCTGCGACGTCAAAGTTCACGTGAAAATCCTCTCTTCTACGGAAAGAGACAAAGTTCTCATCTTCTACCCTATTTTAAGAATCGGTCCTACTGGCGCATGCGTGTTTGCGCTCATGGTCGCAGGCTAGGCGGTCGAACTATAATTTGAATTTGAATGTTTTTATTTTCTTTCACATTATTCATTATTTATCTCTTATCACAGAAATTCTTTTTAAGTGTCTATATCTTTGTTGTTTTGTTTAGAATTCCCTTAACTGTACTCAATTTTATCCGCAGTAAAATATTTATCTTTTTGACTTGATTTCATCTTTTATATTCTTCTACAGAGACTTGCAGGGGTACGTATACCATATTAAAGTTTAAACTGAAACTAAACTGCAGCTGTTTTTGCTTAATTCTGATTCAATTTATTTCTAAAATTTACTATCTTACCATTTGAAGATGCTATGGTAAGATTTGAAGATCTATTTGAAGATCCTAGGTAAAGAAATATAAATGCGCAATTACTTAAATTTATACATATTTCTAGAAAATGCATTAAATATAACGGTCTTAACTAATGTGGCATGGAAATTAACACTCAGATCTAAATTCCTTTGTGTCATAAGTACTGTTTTCAGTTGAATTCATGACAGTTACCGAAGTAAGGAAATTAGCAGGGAAAACAGGAGCCTTACTTTCACTACTACCTTAGATTTCAACATATACGAAGTGAAATGGAATAAACGTGCAAACGTCTGAGGTAAACTTATGCGGGCACTTCTTGAATTAATCTGCAGGAATCTTTCTAAATGACTGTTTGTAAAGGTCAGAACTTTATAAATCATTCTCAAACCATTCATTCATAAAATATGTTTACAATGTTTTGCTAGCATTTCGGATTGTCTTATACTCCAGTCCACTCCAGTCTTAACTGGCTGAGCATCAGACGTCGATAATTACTGTATTTCCCATTTTGAATATCATCCATGAATTTTTAGTTGTACACTGCGCGAGAAAAAAAAATGGGACAGTTCTATATCTCCCGTTCTACTGGGCTATTAGACGAAATTCAACTTGCATTTTTCATGTTTCGAAAGCTCGACTTAGGGTATGTATTAGATTTATATATAGCATTATTCTAACATAGGTATTTTGACACAAAATCGGAAGTTTTCTAAAATGGCATGCCAGTTGTTTTTTCCATATTTCGATTCTACGGCTCAAATTACGCCAAACTGCCAAGTTTTGTAAAAATCGCACGAGTAGTTATTAAAAAATTAGCTCAGCAAAGTTAATTGAATTTTATATATATTAATTAATATCTCTTTTTTTATTAAATTTACTTGATGCCTTCTTCCACAATTCGAAATCTTAATTCAAATATAATTCGCACATTTTTTATGTATTTTCAAAATTTGTATTTTTAAATAATTTTTATAAATTTATGAGGTTTACGCACTTTACTAAAATTGTTTTAAAGTTGGAAGGATGATTTATCTTTCCGCTTGTCTGCAATGCAAAAAAGGAAAGGAAAATTAGGTTGCTAAATTAAGAAGTTCTCCAAGTAAATTATACTTGGCGGAAACTGAAAAAAAATACGCCAGGAAAAATTTTTGAATTTCTCCGTACTTTTCTCACTAAATTTTACAAAATTTAATATTTAGACATAATTTGAGTCCTAGAGTCGAAATATGGAAAAATATTGGCATGTCATTTCAGAAAAAGTCCGATTTTGTGTCAAAATACCTATGTTAGAATAATGCTATATGTAAATCTAATATATATCCTAAGTCGCGCTTTCAAGACGTGAAAAACTCAATTTGAATGTCGACAAGGGCCCAGTAGAACTGTCTCCCCCTCTTTTTCCCGCAGTTTACATAATAAAGTTGGTATAAGCGATTTTCCTCTTAAAATTAGCAGTTGTTTTCTGCACCCTGGATATTTTCTCTCTGTTTCTTTTCTTTAACAAAAGCAGCATTCTTATTTAGTTGCACATGTTATGTTATGCTTTATTATATGAATTCCTGTTTCATATCAGTTCTGTAGTAATAATAGTTCAAGGAGCTTTGCTTCAGTTATGATAACAGTCGACTTGTCTTGCAATACACTCGTCTCTATATTTTTAATAGCAACACTATCAGTGTTCATGACAGTAGCCAGAACACAAGGTTTTAGATTGAAGCTATGCCGCTCATAATCACTTTAATTTGTCCTTCCAACTCTCGTGAGTTTGAAATTCAAAAAGACCGCACTCATCAATCGAATTTCAGTCCAAAAAGTGTTTCAATTTGCATACGAATAATTTCCAAGCATTTCGGAAAACATGTTGCAGTTTGAAGGAAACAAATATATTTTTGAACGCACAGAAGAACATTCTTGAAGACAAGTAGTAAGTGCTCATTTATTTACTATTACTAAGGGATCAATGGTAAAAAAGACTCCTTTAGCTTCATTCATCATAACTATATAATGTAAATTATCATAAATATAAAATCCTATATAAACATCATTAATTCTTCAGGTGAGAATTCACTAAAACCCTAAAATGTAGTTTTTAACGAACATGTTAAGCTATGAAACTCAAGTAAAACTGAGTAAATTAAACTTTCAGAGCAATTTTTTCTTGCATATTATAATTATAGGAGGATGAGATTTCTTTATCTCCAAGGATCCTCTCACACATTCATAACAATTAAATCAAAGTTTCGGTTAAATTTCAGCAATGATAAAATTATCCAATATTTTCATATGCTGTAGCCCTATTTAAGATGCACAATATGTATATACATTTCCTATTGTTAAATATAACACATAAATTACACAGATGTAGGTAAAAATATCAATAGGTATGTATATAGTTTTATGCCAATAAATTTTAGGTTATTTTTGGAATGAAATATATAGGTTTAGTGTTTTCACTAGACATTGACTTTTCTGCTATGGATAAAGGTTTACTTAGATCGTATATGCAAAGATTTCATTGTTAATTTACTACGACAAATAGCACTCAACAACATTTTTGAGGATCACTTATGGACCGCAGTACTTTTTTAAATGTGTTGTCAACTCCAGTTTTCAACAATGGTTAACTTCTATTTTTTCTAGGCCATTCTTGGAGAGGAGTTGTTCCGCAAAGAGTTCTTCTTCGTGGCAACCTGAAGCGTGAGCAATCATTTGACTCATTTTACTGGGACCTGAGATCAGCGTCTCCCAAACACGATCTGGGTTTGAGTCTAGAAGATTTTCGACGAGTTCCTTCCCCATTCGGGTCAAGAGAACATCTACACCTAGCTGGCACTGTTTGGGATGGTCGATTAGGGGGACGTGGTATCCCTCACTCTTCT
>KK120203.1:84190-102310 GCA_000611955.2 Stegodyphus mimosarum
TCAACGTTGTTGCAGTTTAAATGCTTATGTCAATGTATCCTTTCTTTGAAAGGGAATTTTTAAGGAGAACTGCTCAAAAGGTATTTAGTATGGGAACATTTTTATACACTGCATTTATTTAAAAGTAATAAATTACACATCTTTACGCAGTTGGCCTGATTATTATTCCAGTAAATTTCATAGCTTGTATGGAAATATTTGCCATAACTGATTTCAAATGCACTCGAATAGGCATCGTGTCTGGAAGTTGTTCTTCACTGCGTTCTCCATAAAAATTTGATAATTCCATTTTCATCTGTGTTTTCACACAAATGCTTTATATGCTTAGTGCCACTTGAGGATAGATTCTTTGTAAGAAAGTAACGCACTAATTGGAGTTCATTCGTAATGTTTATATCACAATTTGTGTCATAGAAACTGCAAAAACTTGTGCCTGTTTTCAACGTTTTGTAACGCAACATATTTTTAATTTATTTCTCCCTTCAGTAGGCAGCTATGCTAATTGATCAACTGCTAGCAAACTAAAGGAATTTCTCATGTACGTTCAAAACTATGATGTCCTTTTCACAAAAGGTTCTTTGCTTTTCATCGTCATATAAAAATGTACATGTACTGCACTTCATGTTATACCAAAAACTAGAACTTCCAAATTGTTGTGTAATACCTTCACAGATCATTTCAATTTTATCCACTAACATTTGCACAAATCCATATCTTATCCTTCGTTTATAGTTTTCTGTCATCTTCCGAATGTGCAGTAAAGCATACATATTCATTCTATTAAATCAGAATTCTTCTGCAATAGAATTTTAAATACTATTTATATATTTTAGATTACTAATATCTTGTACCTCTGAACTTAAATATTTTTTTCGTATTTCTTCATTGTGATGTAATTTAAGAAAAGATTATTTTTTACTATATGTTTTTGAAGTGTTTAATATATCCGGCATATGATCTGTAACGTTGGTACACAATCTGAAGATTCCTTGTGCCATTTTTGGAACTTTATCTTAAACGTTGTGCTTCTGGACAATCTATAAAAGTTGCAGACATACGTAATTCTATGTATACTTTTCCTACACCAATGTACAGCAGTGCCTGATAGTATATTAAAAAGATGTTTCCCTATATATGTTTCTTTATTTCTTGAGTACATTCACTAAATCTGGCAATGGCTTTCATAGTGGGAAAAGGAACGATACTTCCAGAGTATTCTGAGTAATGATAACCAGATTCTTTGTTGCAGTCGGAAACATTTTGGGAAATGATTTTTTTTCCATGTAAATTATTCGACAAGAAAAACAGCTAAGAAATTCTACGCTCAAGAGAAATGATAATCAGTCTACACCAAATCGAATCGGTGTTATATCATACATTTTTCCAGACATATTTTGAAAATAAATAACGGAATAATACAAAAAAGACATGGGAAACCGTGCAAATATCCTATTGGGAGATAGACATATATGGGAAAGGGATAAATCTATGTACCATTTGGGCAAATATTTAACGGCAGTCAATGAGATTAACTAGTTAGGCGAAAAATTCTTAACCTGATTTATACTAATTTTCAATGGCTGATGAAATATCTTGCTCTCAGAAATCATCGATCCTCGTTGATCCCTGTTAGCTCAATTGATTTAGTTACTAAAGAAGAATATCAGCATTACAAAACATCTCAAAGCTTCTGTTAATTTAACTGCAGAACTGTTTATTGAATAATTACAGTCGTGTAATTTAAGATTTCGATTTTAGGAAATAATAAGAATAAAAGTAATGCAAACATATTACACATACAGACTGAATAAGTAAATAAATAAATAAAACAGAATGATCTTAATATGAATAAACTTCACGCGTTTCAGTGAGTTCAGTGAGCTTAGCAGCTTCGCTAATACAAAACATCAATGGAATTGTTTTAAAGGAATTTCCCTGTGGCCATAGGCCATATTTTTAACCGGAATTATATTTTCCAGATGGTATTTTATCCGTTAAACAACAATACATCAAATATTCAATGCTAAGTAAGCGTGGTATTAAATACACGATCAAGGAAAAAATGTATTTTTGCAGGATTTGCTGATGCATTTATTCACATAGTCACTTTCCAGACGTCAAATGATCTATGTAGAAGAGCGATTTTAATCAGCATCATAGCAAACGATTGCGGAATTTTAGATAGAGATCTGAAGTACCATGCATACTGAAAATGATAAGTTATTAATTAACATTTTTACAAAAATTTAAAATAAAAGTTATAAGTTATTTTCTCTCTCCTTTCAACATGCCTTCGTGGTGTAACGATTAGCATACTCGGCGCGTATGCGAGAGGTCCATGGTTCGAGTCTCGGCGAGCGGCATTGCTCATTTCTTCGATTTCCGTGTTTCGAAAAATTCTAAAATCATTCTACAGTGGCGCCCGAACTGCAAAAATGGTAGATGATAATTCTCTATCAACATGATTTGGCTATTGGGAATCCCCAGTCGCCCTTTAAAAGGGACGTATATAAGGTATTTGTCTCGCTTTCTTAGCAGGCCTTCGTGGTGTAATAGTGAACACACACGGCACGTATTCGAGAGGTCCATGGTTCGAGTCCCGGCGGGGGCACTGCTCATTTTTCATGTCTCTCAGGATCCAAACTCTTAATGTCTCTATAAAGTAACAATTGCGTTGCTCTCTTACGTAATAAAATTGCTTAAAAATAAAATCTCGTAATCGCATTATGGAACTGTTATCATATTTATTAACTTTCAGATAAATCTGTAAGTGAGTAAATTATGTGCGCGAACAAAAAATATGGTTTAGAGATAGAATAGGAATAATGTAAGTTGCTTCTAATATTGTTTCGAGTTTTGACAGTTTTCAGCCATGAAAATTCTTCATGAAAGCAAAGGAACGCTTGAAGTTTGAGAATTGATAAGGCTGAAAACAAATTAAAATAGCAATCATTTTATTAAACAAACTTCATCATTTTACTTTTTCCTTAATGCGACTAAGAATCAAAAGCCTTTCTTGTTATTGTCGTTTATTGCTATTGCGCATTGTTAGCTAAAAGTATTTCTGGATACCACAACTGAGATATTACATTAATTAATTTTCATATTTTTCTCAATCAGATTATCACCTTTTTCTGTGATCTAGCTATTCCTCAATGAACATTTAACAATGTGTAAGGTATCTTATGGTAATTAACTAGTTTTTATAATTCCATTCTTTACTATAACTTCTCCTTTCCGTATCCGTCACCGGAATGCAAATCAGTAGTCAGTACTTAAGGTGATCTTTTTAGGTTTGAGGCAGGGAGTGCTTCTGGCAACGCATGCGCGCTACCTGCCAGATCTGACAGTTGTAATTATTCGGCTTTGCGGTCTGTCGTTGCTGACATTTTAAATCTGACGGGCCGGTAAGTTATCCAGTCAGCTTCATATTTTCGCTTCACGTTTGCTAGGGTTATAGAACTTGAACAGCATAACCATACCAAGTGAAACCTAAGACATTATTACACAATATAAACTGTTCTTGTGCCTGACTCCAAGGCATTCAAGAAAACCTAAAAAAAAGAAAAAAATGAAATTTTTGAGAAGTGTGAATATATTGTAAAATCTCTGCTGACAGATTTTTTTAGTACCTGATTCAAATCTGGGCCACTAATTTCTCTTTAGTCACTTTCAAATAAATATTTTATTCGCCCAGAAGGGTTATTAGTCTCGAAATGGCATTTTGCGTCAAATCGCATTAAACGGCTGTATGGCTTATCAAATTGTTGGGCACTGAATATTATTATTCAGTATTATTCAGCTCTGTATTATGTTTAAAGAAATTAAATACAGAAGAATCTGCATCAAAATATTTATATTTATTTTGCCAGTTTTGCCATTCTTATATATCATGTA
Source organism: Stegodyphus mimosarum (assembly GCA_000611955.2). Lineage (NCBI taxonomy): Eukaryota > Metazoa > Arthropoda > Arachnida > Araneae > Eresidae > Stegodyphus > Stegodyphus mimosarum. Next base: position 88,088 of record KK120203.1, read on the forward strand.
TATATTTCATTTCTATGCATGTTTCTAGCACAAAAAACAACGATACCTAGAGCCATCAAATTTTGAATAACGTAGTCTTCCACCTGATTTTAGCCACCCGGAAGCCCGAATCTACAATTTCGAATTTGTTTTATTATCAATTTCATATCTTTAACGAATCTCTGATTAAGAACGACGATTTCAAAGCGAACAGTGGCAGCATACTGTGCGGAATAAATTTTTTTTTACCGACAGCGCGCGAAACTGTCTATCGGAAATTCTAAAGACATATCTTTTTAAAATATTTTTAGCCGAAAGGAGCGTTAGCCCAAATGCTCTCGACACGTGTACGTATGTGTAAATCGGAGAAACGTTTCTCTGGGAGTAACATAAAATTTGAAAGATTTCCGGTTTCCTCCCTCCTTAGTTATAAAGTTTATTTTTTTACTACTTATGAACGATGTGCACTTTAACGCTTCTAGCAATGAATTTATATTTATTCGTTGTCTTGCGTTGGCAACAAGATTTAGCGTTCTCGTCGTCATGGAATTTGATTGTTAGGATGTTACTGACCTATAACTGTTTTAATATTTATATTTAACTGAACTATATTATCGTATTATTATTAGATGCTTCCATATGGATACTTTAGCTATTGTACGTTTACGATTTGTAAAAGTAACAGAAACCGTTAAAATTATAGAAAAAACGAAACTTCGCACTCGTATTTCGGCGCCATTTGATTATCTGCCGTTAAAGAAAGGATATATGAGAAGCTTCGAATTTTGTTACTTTATTATAAAAAGTTTTATCCTGAATTATATTTATGTAATACTTACCAGTAAATCTAATAGGATTCCATGGTGAAGAGTAGGAATGAAAGTTGGCTGAAGGTAGAAATTACTGTTTTCAGAAAGCCCGTTTATACCAGACGAGTGGTGCCATCTAGGGAAGAACATCGTAAATTCATTTTGCCTTTAAGTTGTAATGTCGGGATCCTGCCCTAACTTTGGACGACATTGTGAACAGTAATGATAATAATATGAATTACAATTGTGTAATGGGCTACAAGTTTTTCGAATACATTATTAGCCCAAAAGTGGCGTTAGTCCCGAATGGGATATTAGTCTCTAAACGACATTTGGCGTCGAAACGCTTAAATGCGTTGTATAACTTTTCAAATTGTTGTCACCAAATATTATCGCCTTCTATTATATCTAATGAAATTAAATAATAAATTTGAATGAATGTACATATGCTTCTCAATCGCATTGTCAGAATAACAACGGTACTTGGAGCCATCAAATTCTGAATAACCACCAGAACATGGACCTCCACCAGAACATGGACGTCTGGCAGCCCGAATTTTGAATTTAGAATTTTTTTTAATATCTATTTCATATTTATAAAACTTTAAGGAACTTTTGATTAACAAAGTCAACGATTTCAAAGCGAGCAATGGCAACACTCTACGAAAAAAAAAACATTTTTATGGCCAGTGAGCAAGACTGTCTATATAAAATTTTAAAACTATGTTATTTTATATATTTTGAGATTTTACTGCTGAATAGAATTTTATGTGGCGTAAGCGCGAAGAACGTGGTATTTAATAAAAAAATTAAACGCACAAAACTTTAAAAACAGAAAACAAAGTTTTGTAAAACCGTCTTAGTAAGAAAACTGAACATTGATATGATGCACTAAGAAAAGACTGATAAAAGTGGAAAAATAGAAAAATGTATGCCAACATTTAACACTGCATCAGCAATTCTAAACGTATGCTGATATGCTGGTTTTAAAATCTTTGTAGTTTTCCTGTTGAATTGTGTAAGGCGCAAGACTGAAAAAAACGGTGCTTAATAATAAACATAATAATATAAGCTAAAAATAAATAATTAAATAATAATAAAGTTAAAAAGACAAAAGAAAAATGGGTTAATAGGAGAGAGTGTAACAGCACACTGTTAGACTGCGAGCTCAGTGACAGCGTAAAAAACCTTAACAAACCTTTTGGGCTTAAATACAGGAATTAAAATTAAATAAATAATAATATAAAATATAAAAAATATTTTAAATCTTCTTTACGATTGCTCGGAGCTTCGTTTATGTGCGCGTATTTCGAAAGAGAAAAGTTGTAGATGCCGTTCGTTGATAGGTATTCAGGAAATGGAAATAGAAGCTTTCTGTCGAAAACCTGCCTTGGAAGTTTACACACGGATTAAGGAACGAGCATCTTAATTTCACGCAACCGATGAAAATGCATAGCTACTTTTTCATTCATAGTTTTACAGAATTAACATTTAGCATCTTCTTATTATCCTCTTAATGTAGATAAGCATTTAGTTTAGGTGATTCTGAAATTTCTGAGACGGACGTAATCTTTTGTGTCTGTAGACGATATTTTGTGGCAATAATTGCAATTTAATACTGTAGATAAGCTTTGAAAAAAAATTGGAGCTGACACAAGAGCAATATCGCGTTATGATTTTCTATGATTTTAAAGTGTGGTTAAAGCAAAAAGATGTAGATGCCATCTGTATTCAGATGATTTATAATGTATTTCTCCTACCTTCTTAGCATGCCTTCGTGGTGTAATGTTCAGCACACTCGTCGCGTATCTAGAGGTCCGAGGTTCGAGTCCCGGCGAGGCCATTGCTCATTTTTCATGGCTTCTGCTTTAAAATAAACCTAACATCTCTACAGTGGCTCCCAAGCTGAAAACGGTGGTTGATTATGATTCTCCACCACCAGAATTTGGCGACTGACTCCTATAATTTTTAGTCGCCCTTTCGAAGGGAGAGTAAAATAAGGTATATCTCCCCGCCTTCTTAGCATGCCTTCGTAGTGTAATTCTAGCACACTCGGTGCACACCTTCTAGCACACTCGGTGCGTATTCGAGAAGTCGAGTCCGGACGAGGGCATTGCTCATTTGTCTCCTTTCCTACTTCAGAAAAATATAATGTTTCTATAGGTTTACTAAATTTCGTAGAAACTCAAATTCTGTCCTAGATGAAGAACATAAAAGAAGGTCTTTGTTAGCTACTGTCACAGAAAATGTGTTGGCCATTGGAAAAATGGTGATAAATAATAATCGCTGCACCTGCGAAATTATGCAGAAGGAACTGAACAGTGGAGACAGAGCTATACGTAAAATTATTCATGAAGAACTGCAAATGAAAACATTAGTTCGTTGTTAGGTTTCTCATACATTAACAGAACCGGAGAATGTCAAAATCACGAAAGAAACCTTTAAGTTTCTTATTGATGGCGACGCTGCATTATTTCTAAAATCGTAACTGGGCATGAAACGTACATACGTTTTTTGAAGTATCGATATTTAAAGATGACCTCTAAACCATAACTAGCGATGGCGAAAAGACAAAGAGCAATAACAAAGTAATGGATGCTGTATTATTTAAAAGTGCAGGAGTGGTCAAAGCTATAAATTCAGAGGTACAGAAAACAGTCACAACTAACTGACGCACCACTAAGTATCATAGAGAAATTCTTCACACAGTGAACGGTTACAGCTACCTGGTATCAGGGGGTTGCTACTGAACAGCCTACAGCTACCTGGTATACCATTATGCGTCTTCTAAAAATAAAGAAAGCTGACTCATGCTTCATCGTTATAATTGTTCTCATTCCACAACCCCTCTTCTCCTGATCTTGCTATGTACGATGTTTGGCTTTTTTTCAGTCTAAAACTAAATTTACCTGACCGGTGGTTTCATTCGAAAGGAAGGACAGATGAAGATATAAAAATATATTTTTCATCGACTCCAAGATTCGGATAGTTTAAAGCATTTAATCTTCGGAAAGTTCGCCTATAAAAGTTCATTCATGTTGGAGTAAAGTTCTTTGAATATACCTAAGATTTGGTAAGTTTAACTTGAACCATTTAACTGTATCTCAAAGATTTCAGAGTCAACTATGATACTATTTGAAGTTGACGGTAACCACGCCCACTGAAGGAAAATGAACAGCAATGCAAGATTCTTGAGCAAGTAAAAATAGGGAATAGGAGTGTTTCAATTCCTTTCCTATTTCATACGTAATTTGAAATAGTTAGTCAATAGAGAAAGGAAAGGATGATGTAAAATTTGCAATTAACGAAATATTAAACTAAGTAATTATAGATAATAATGAGGGTGTTAACATTTGAACAAAAAAAAAAGATAAATAAAAGGGGAAGAAGCAGTAAAAATTCAAGCATGCGGCAGTCCTTGAGCATTGGAAATGTAGTTTTATTTTTCTTTTTGGTTTAAATCAATTCAATAAATAGATTGCTGTTTTCTTCAAAATGTAAATTTAGCGCTGCAACTTTCATATATCTGAACTTCAGAAAGAAGCATTTTTTAGGAAATGCATTCTTTCCTTTAAATGAAGATAAAATAATAAGATTAAATAAAAAACCTAAACAATATTATTAAGTAATAACAAAGTATAAAAAAGGAATGACTAATTAAAGAAAAGTAATTTGAAGCAAAAATAAAGATACTCACGCTTTTAACCACTATAATAGAAAAATAGTTTTATCTTAAAACGATAAGACAACGTAATGCAAATTGTTACTGCTGTAAACCATAAATTCGTCAGTAGGCATATGTAAAACTTCATCAAACTTTAATACAAAATATGCTTCGCTCAGATTTAGCTCATATAACTGTTCATAGATAGCAGCACCGAAGTCACAGGCTAAAGTAAATGCGTAATAATTTATTGGTTCGATGTTTCATTCATAGATGGCAGCAACAATCATAACATTAAGATGAAAAGTGCGAAATAAGTGTAGAAATTCAACAAGGAAATAATAATTTCTTGTAGTCTGAAATTAAAGGCATTATTATTTTCACAGATTTGATTTTGCAGATCGGCAAAAAATGTTTTGACCAATTTAAATTTGGATCTACTTATTTAAAATTAGGTTTCACTCAGTTTCTGTGATAATAAACAGATTTAAACAGATGGATACAATGATGTTAGAAAAAATTAGAATTTCATTATTCACTGTTCTGTCTCTAATGAGCAGAAATAATATACAATAAGTAAATACATCTTAAAAAAAAAAAAATCTGAAAGGTTTCGGATTATAAATGCCGTCCAAAGGGGCGCTTGTTTAACATTCTGTGCGTTACTTTTATTTATTAAACATCATGTTCGTCGCACTTAAACCATAAAATTCAGTTCAAGAGCAATATCGCAAAATAATTTTAAAATGATCATATCTTTAGAATTTCCGATACACAGTCTCGCGCGCTGGAGATAACAATTTTTTTATATATATATACAGCGTTGCCATTGCTCGCTTTGAAATCCTTGATTTGTTAATCAGAAATTCATTAAAGTTTGACAAAATATGAAATCGATAATAAAACAAATTCCAGATTTCAAATTTGGACTTCCAGATGCCATATTCGGGAGGAAACATTCAATATTCAAAATTGGATGGCTCTCATTGTTTTATCACAGTGCGAGATACATACGTACATTTATGCAGATTCTTCATTATTTAATTTCTTTAAATATAATATAGGGCGATAATATTTTGTGGAAACAATTTGAAAAGTGAAACAACGCTTTTAGTGAATCAACGGAAATTTCCAAAACGAAATTAGTAGTCCTTCTGGACAAATTGCCCCTTTGGACTAATAAAAAGCCAGTATTTTAGTTATTTGAACTTATATTATTTTAATTTCCATCTAAAATGCGCATAAATATCGCGCAGAAAACATATAAATGTAGTAATTAATTTACAATATGTATAAATCTTATTCAAAGATTTGAAAATACAATCTTCTTTAAATTTATTTACACTTGTTAAAAAAGAAATTAATCGTTTGGTTTGGAAATATGCGAGTAGCGTTTTCATTACAGTTAAAAATTGATAAGAAAAACACCTAGTTGACCAAAGAACGTTTACAATACGTGATAAAAATAATTTCGAGTAGTTTCTCTCCAAGGTTAGAAAATTTCTCAAAATCTGAACACTATCAAGAGTCAAATTATAGTAAAAAAAAGTTTATCATTATTTGCACACAAATAGATGACGTTTTTATTAATGCTCCGATGAGAAATTTAATTAGAAAAATAAGATTGTTATTCATTCTCAAGTTTTGTCCCACTTAAAAAAGTTTATTTCAAAAATTAGACATTTTTCATATTTTTTTAGTTAAAATTAAAGTAGTTATTAATTATTTAGTTATTAATTATACATGTCAGAATTATTGAAAGAAATGTCAGTCTAAGAATTTATCTTTAATTAATTTATCATAAGAATTTACTGTTAATTAATTTATAAGAATTTATCATTAATTAAGTCTTTAAAAATCTACAAATATTAGAAAAATAAATTCGCTTTATTGAAGACCTCTAAAGCTGCTACTACAGAAAACTATTTTGCTCGTAATTGATAAAAAATTTTCTATAAATGAAAAAAAAATTATGCTTGAATATGTTATTTGGTGGATTCAGTTATAACATTGACAACACATTTTCTTGTTTCCCGATTGCAGAAGAGATATTTCAAAATTCTTCTTCATGTATTTGTTTCAAAATTGGGCCGTTCCCTTAATAAATAGCATTGAAAAAAATTTTCTCCATTGTCTCTAATGTTACGAATTTTGTATATATGTAAATAATTTTAGTGAAATTGTATTTTTTTTTCCCTCCCAAAGAGTGTTAGCTCAGAAGGAACATTCATTTCGTTTTGGCATATTGCGTTGAAAACTTTAAATGTCCGTTTCACTCTTCAAATTGTTGCCGCCACATATTATCGCGCTGTGTTACATTTAAAGAAATTAAATAATGAAGAATCGACATAAATGTATATATGTTTCTGCATTGTGATAAAACAACGGTACCTAAAGGCATCGAATTTTGAGTGACGTAATCTTCCACCGAATATGGGCATCTGGAAGCCCTGATTTGAAATTTGAAATTTTTTTATTATCGATTTCATATTTTGAAACATTTTGACGAATATTTGATTAACAAGCTCAATGATTTGAAAGCGAGCAATGGCAACACTGTAGGGAAGGGAAAACAAAAACATTTTTATATCCAGCGAGCGAGACTGTGTATTGGAAATTCTTAAGATACGCTCATTTTAAAATTATTTTGTAAGATTGCTTTTGAATTGAATTTTATAGTTTAAGTGCAAAGAACATGATATTTAATAACCAAAGGTAACACACAAAACGTTAAAAAAACGCCCCTTTGGGCGTAATGTAATTTCTGAAAGATTTCTGCTATTCGCAAAAAGAGCGTTGGCCCAGAAGGGCTATTAATTTAGTTTTGGCATTTTGCGTTGATTCACGTTTTGCGTTGATTCACGTTTCAAACTGTTGCCGCTAAATATTACAGCCTTGCATTATATTTAAAGAAATTAAATAATGAAGAATATGTATAAAAGCATGCGTGTTTCTCACAATGCGATAAAGCAACGGTACGTAGAGCGATCAAATTTTGAATAACGTACGTCTCCACCCAAAGATGGGCATCTGGAAATCCTAATTTGGAATTTATTTTATTATCTATTTCATATTTTGTCAGACATTTAAGAATTTTTTATTTACAAACTCAACGATTTCAAAGCGAGGAACGGGAACACTGTAAAAAAAAAATCAAAAAAAAAAATAAATAAAAAAATCTGAAAGATTTCAGATTTTAAATTACGTCCAAAGGCGCGTTTTTTTAACGTTTCGTGTGCTACCTTTTTTTATTAAATATCATGTACTACGTACTCAAACCATAAAATTCAGTTCAAAATCAATATCGCAAAATCATTTTAAAATGAACATATCTTCAGAATTTCCGTAAGTCTCGTGCGCTGGAGATAAAAATGTTTTTTTTTTTCCGTACAGTGTTGCCATTGCTCGCTTTGAAATCATTTAGTAGTTTGTTAATCAGAAATTCGTTGAAATGTTACAAAACATAAAATTGATAATAAAGCAAATTTCAAATTCAAAATTAGGGCTTCCAGATGCCCATATTCGCAGTAGGATTACGTCATTCAAAATTCGATGGCTCTAGGTTTTATCACAATGCGAGAAACATGCATACATTTATGCAGATTTTTCATTTTTTAAAATTTAATGCAGAGCGATAACATTTAGTGGCAACATTTTGAAAAGTGATACGCCGTTTTTGTGTTTCCGACGCAAAATCGCAAAACGAAACTAATAGTCCTTCGAGAACCCTTTGGACTAAAAAAATTCTGAAAGGTTTTAGATTTTAATTACGTCCAAAGGCGCATTTATTGAACATTTTGTGTGTTACCTTTATTTATTAAATACCATGTTCTTCGCACTTAAACCATAAAATTCAGTTCAACAGCAATATCGCAAAATAATTTTAAATTGAGCATAACTTTAGAAATTTCGGTACACGCTCTCACGCGCTGGAGATAAAAATGTTTTTCTGTACAACGTTTGTATTGTTGGCTTTGAAATCTTTGAAATTGTTAATGAAAAATTCGTTAAAGTTTTAGAGAATATTATAACGAATTTCACATTTATTTGGCTATTTATTTAAAATTGTAATTAAAATTCTTTTTTATTTTCCCGTCCAACGCAGACGATTTTTGAAGAGAAAGGTACGTCAAAAGAATAATAAAATAAAATAAGCAGTAAATTGAAAAGTGAAACGACGCAAAAAGCCAAAACGAAAGTAATAGTCCTTCGGGATTCAAATCCCTTTGGACTAATAAATTATCTCCAGCGGACGAGCATTGGGTATTGGAAATTCTAAAGATATGCTCATTTTAAAATTATCTTCCGGTATCGCTGTTGAATTGAATTTTATGGTTTAAGTGCGAAGAAAATCATATTTAATAAATAAAAGGGTAACAGACAAAAAGGTTAAAAAAATGGGCGCATAATTGATCTGCAAATGGAATTGAAAAGTGGTATTTATTTTGGGGTGCTCATAAAGAACAATATTTTTCTATAACTGCCATGAAAATACAAATGTCTTTAAATGTGACATACGTAAGAAATTGTCGAATTAAGGGAGTGAGAAGCATAATGCACATAGAACGCTAAAGGAAATATTTCTCTTATTTTATTTTTCAGGCCCTTGAATATCCCAGACATAGCTGTGGAGCCATATATTTCAAAACTAAGCCTACATATTATGTACAATGGAGTATAAAAAGTATTTTTATGAAAATAAAGTTTTTCTTAGTTCGTTAATTTACGATTAACAAAATTTGATACATCATAATTTGCATCTTATAGAAAGATTTTAATTTTAGCTGAAGGAAGTCTTTGATAAATTTACAAAGATAATGTTATATACTGCCTACTATTCAATTCGATTACTCAATTTGTTATTCAACTCCTTACGCAGCCATTCACCCTTTTATAATTATTTCTATTTTTTAAATTGTAATGTAAGTTAATGAGAATATCGGGAATGCAAAGTGGCAAAGTAACCACACCGCGCCAGAACTGGGACCTTCGCCCTGGGCTCACCTTTCGAAGTTATGATATTCAGGTCCTGGAGGACCCCTCAATGACGGCGCAGACCCCACAGTCCCTGCCCGGCTTTATACATCGCTTCGGCAAGGACGAGAAACATTGAATACTAAATCGAAAAAATGAACACTGGACACCTTTGCCTCGGGGCACCACTCCCTCGGCATCAGAAGTACGCTTGGTGCCTTGCCTAACTTCGTCAGTCCCCGTCACTGGGACTATGAGGGCCAAACCCCCACCGAGAAGGCCCATAAATCTACGTGCTATATAGCTCCACCACAGCCAGAGGAACAGACACGACAGTACCAGTACGGTCCCTGCCAAGCCTGAACCAACCTGAGAATAAAGTCGGGTTCTAGTCCTGTGAAGTCAACTTATATACCCCCGTGGTTGAGACTGCCTAAGTACAGATCCTAGCCAGTATTTTTCAGGATTTCCTGAGTCAACCCCCGGGGGGGGGCAAAGTCACCACAATTAATTTTCACTTGTAAGGTTACCAGAAGTTTTCCGGTGTGTCAGTATACAGTCAGAAGACAGAATTGAAATACAGTTTGAGAACCTCACGGTCAATAGTAATGACAATAAGCTTTCTTAACCTTGCCGAGGATTGCCAACTGACCACAATTTCTCTACTCATTAGTTAAAACGATCATTCACGTTGCGCTTTAAGGTGCGCGTATTTAGAGCTGCACACCTAGTATTTACATGCATCTACAAGTTTCACATCTCTTGATCCCTATAACCAACATGTGTGCAAAATATGGATATTCAGTATATAAATATCCAAAGGGTAAAGGTGAAAACAAAGGCATTGGCAATATTATTGTAAATATGAAAGCGTTTTGGTTTTTGTATATTGTTTATGATATTATGTGATGTACAAAGTATTTCCTCCAGCCTTCTTAGCAAGCCTTCGTTGTGTATTGGTCATCACACTCCGCGCGTATTCGAGATTTCTGAGGTTCGAGTCCCGACGAGAACATTGCTCATTTTTCTTGACTCCTGCTTCAAAATAAACCTCATGCCTTTACAGTGGCGCCCTAAATAAAAAACAAACGGTGGTGGATGATGATTCTTTACCACCAGGATTCGGCGGTTGGGTCCCCTAATCCCCTGTCACACTTTAAAAGAGGGAGTATATAAGGTATTTCTCCCACCTTCTTAGCATGCCTTCTGGTGAAATGGTCAGCACACTCGCGGGTATTCGAGAAGTTCGAGTCCCGGTGAGGGCATTGCTCATTTTTTAATGACTCCTACTTCAAAATAAAACTAATATCTCTGTAGTTGTTTTTTATTGCATTTTATGTAACAATTTTAGCCTGTATTTTGCTTTATTCAAGTTTATGATCACATACTTCATGTGTAAGGATTTATTTCACATGTAACATTGTACTTTTTGTAACTCTGAAGCCATCAATCTTCATACTGTAGCAGGAAGAAAAATCTCCTAAAGCCCCTTGACGACATCTGAGGATTTCTGGCCAACTCGGCGACTTTCTGGAATTTTCCAGAAAACGCATTTTCGAAGCTTCTTATACAAACGACTGTGTTTACCTGTGGAATCAGTTCGGTTAAAAATTTTAGCTGAGTGCATCACGTTTTAGTTTGCTTTTCAGAATTTAGTTTATGAGTGTTATTGATAATCTGTCACATTTCTCTTTGGTTACGAAGAAATTTTGTTAGCTTTGTGTTATCCCTGAGCTATAGACTTGTCTTTTCTTGTCTTGATTGTTGAAAAATCTTGTCAGTTTCGTTTTGTTCATCAGACGGAGTTACTGAATAGATCTCATGAACTCCTAACTAACAACAATATGAATATCTAGAAGTAAATCAATTTGAATATAAAATAATTATCTACTTGATTATTTAGGCCAAATTTATGAGCATTTGAATTAGATATGGATAGCCATAGGATATTAATTTTAGCTGATATTATATACTGTATGCATTTCGAAAAAGAAGATCGCTTTATTAGAATCATGCAGAGAAATTGAAATGCCTTAGCAATTCTGTATTTATTATTCAAACAAAATTACTCTTATCATATAAGAGTGCAAAAAAATCCAAAAAAGTCTTTTATCTATAAGCAATGATGCATTTCCTTTAACAGCGTGGAGTGAAAAGTTCTTTTAACAACTGTCACAATAATGTAAGCATTGAAGCAAGCTATTTTCTAGATGGTACGTTTTAATGCTGGATTTCGTATTTTATTTAAATGCTTGTAAAAGTTCGAGAATAGTTCATCCATGTCTCTCTCAAATATTTCAGGAAGTTATAGGGCCGTTAAAGATAAAAATGATCACAAACCTTTTTCCTGGATCTACTTCATTTTAATATTCAACATAAGATGCACAAAACGTTATTTTTAAATTACTTGAAATATTCAATCTCCATGTTATTATCAGATACACTCGGAAATTTACTTTTTATTAGGTTTCCAATTCCAAATTGTTCTTATGCACATAAAGTGTTTAACAGAAAATGAATTTCCTGTAAAAACAGAACAACTTCAGAATGCAGAAACAAAAATCACTTAATTAACATCTTTGATACAATAATGAAATGTGTTACTACATCTGAATAAAAGTAAAAAATCTGATCTATACACCACATGACTTCCTAATACGGAATATTAAATTATACGCATTTTGCATCTCATTTACACTTATTGGATTGAATTAAATCTACTTCGTCAATAGCACATAAGCCACAACAGAATAAATGCACTCTTTAAAATTCACTGTATTTGTTTACCATAACGACCCTGGCGCTAGGTTCACTTAGCATCGTTACATTTTATTCCCTTTATAATTCAGAATGCACAAAAAGTATGTATATCATCTTATAAAAAATTATCTAATCGTTGCCACATGTTCTATTGAAATACTATAATAAATCTAAAACTATGTAGAAAAGAAATTAAGCAAACAAACAATGAAAAAGTTCTTCACAGACAATTCAGTAATTCTCATTCAATTAATTCAGTTCTCACTTCGCGACAAGGCAAAAATACATAAAAACTCAAAATATCTATATTAAAAATTACGAAGTAACTCTTAAACACTTACTTCCTCGAATTAATTCCAGAATGGATTAAGCATAATTAATTTCCAATAGTAAAAGAAGTTGTTGCGAAGCTTAGTTTCTCTAGATTGCAAACAAATCCACTATTCTCGTAAGTTTCAAATGTAAATAAATATGGCCGCCATGAGAAAAATGATTAGGCTTAGCCGCACTTAAACAACTTTTAAATTGTTGATAATTCTGCACATTTTGCGTGCAGATTTTCTAAAGGCATAAAAACCTTAATTGGAAAATAAGAACAACATAATTTAATCATTTTAAAGCAAAAAAAAAATGCACAATTTACCTACATACAAGAATAAAAACAGAACTCACTGAGCCGAGTAACAGAGTGGATATATATATTTATATACTTTTGGTGCGGTTGACTGCAACCAAAATAGGACGTGCACATTTACATGTTATAGCAGTCCAATATGCAAAATTGCAACGTTCTGCGACTACTCGGTTTTGGGTTATGCGAGTTACTTACATACATACGTACGGACTTACGCACAGACACCAAGAAGAAGTCTCTTCAGAAACCATTTTAAATCAGTTTAAATACTTTTTTTGAGCAAAAGTGTCCTTTATTCTGTCCTTGCGTATGGATGTCACTCAAAAACATCGTTCTATTGCATTCGATCTCGGTCTAAATAGATATATTCGTTGAAATATGATACCCGAAATTTTTCGTAGTACGCAGTAGATATACATAATCGTACTACACAGTAGATATATAGATTAGAACCTATATATTAGAAATACGGAAAGTAATTATGAAGAATACATGCAAATGACAAGAAGGATTCCACAATATCAAGGATTACTATCTCTATATATTGTTGTGTACTGGGGATTGGTTGAAATTACATTAGATGAACAGAAATATTTGTCATGCCATGGCCTATTTCTAATTTACTTCTACAATATCACTCTAGCAAATACCGACACATGCTCATGCGGTAATATGGATATACGTCTTCAAATGTCCACTCACAAAATAACTCCACTTAAAAGTACCCTCTAACATTGACGTACCATTTAGGCACCTGTTAATGACACAGCGACACGTCCTCCCGGAACTTAAAAAAAAAGCAAAACTGAGGGCTTCAAATCTGTCGGGCAAAATAACGCAAGAAACACCGAATGTAATCAGCATCCACAATGTACTGAGCATTATAATAGGCTGTACAACTGTACATTTCAATGAATCAGGAATTTGCTCAAATGAGCATGTATTACGGAACAAATCGTATAACAAATATCCAACTATGATATCAAAGGAGTCTTATCCCCAACAATAGCTCATCACGTCTTCCATTTAAACTCAGTATTGTAGTAATGGCTCCATGGTGGGGTTAAATCTAAAGACGGTTAGTGTGCTGGAACGATGACTGTGTTATCCATGGTAAGTCTTTATTGTCCCACTTACTTCTACTATCTACCTACTTACCTGTTTTCTAGATGAGCAGATACAGGCAGGGCATCAGAAATTCAGCGTTGGTCGTACAGGTTTGAAAAAGAACCTCCCGGGGCGGTCCTAGGATTTCCCGATGGTGGTATACCAACCACTTCAGAGGACGTTCGGCTGGACGTGTATTTTGAGTGACCCCTTGCCACGCAGACACTAGCTAACAAATATCCATGCCTTCTCCGGAATTCAACTCTGGGACTTTGGCTAGGGCAGTCACCATCAAC
>KK120203.1:116478-139970 GCA_000611955.2 Stegodyphus mimosarum
TTTTTTTAGTCCAAAGGGGCTTTAGCGCAGAAAAGCTAGTTTTATTCTCAATTATTCCCTTTATAGCCATTTCGAAACGGCATTTGCGTCGAATCACTAAAAACGTGGAATGTCTTTTCAAATTATTGCCACCAAATATTATCCCCCTATATTATATTTAAAAAAATAAATAATAAAGAATTTTCAATACAAGTAATCGGACAGTTCTTTGAATGTTGAATTTCAAAGGTTAAGAATAATTAGTAAAAAGTAGCACCAATTTCTGAAATTTCTGTCTCGTCTGTATCGAAACTCCGTTTCTGTCTTGAAATTCTGTTTCTTGAAAAGGATATTTCTAATTCTGTCTTTCTGACAGTGAACAGTCGTCAAAAAACGCAAACGCAAGCAGAGAACGTTCGATTTTTCTTTTCTAAATGTAGATGCACATCTTCGGTTTTGATATAGTGAGAAAGCTACAAGTAAATAATTTTTAGCCCAAATGGCGTTAGCAAGAAGGGCTATAAGTCTCAAAACAGGCGTAATAATTATTGTCCTTGTAATCCTTGTTTGAATCTCTATAAAAGTGTGAATCAATTTTCAATTTTTTTTCCCAAATTATTATCGCCATGTATTGTATTTAATAAAGAATCTGCATGAACGTATGTATGTTTCTTGAATTGGGGAAAAAAAGGTACCTAGAGCCATCAAATTTTGAATAACGTAGTTCACCACCCCAAAGGTGTGCACCTGGAAGCCAGAATTTTGAATTTCGAATTTGTTTTATAATCTATTTCGTATTTTGTAAAACTTTAACGAATTTTTGATTAAGAAATTCAAAGATTTCAAAACGAGCAGTGGCAACAGTGCACTGCATAAAATACTTTTAATGTCCAGGGCGCCAGACGTTCTCTCGAAAATTCTAAAGATATGCTGTTTTTAATATTTTTAGCCCAAATCCTCTCCAAACGGGTATGTGTGTGTAAATGAAAAAAAAAAAGACCCTTTGGGCGTAATATAAAAGCTGAAAGATCAGATTTTAAAGAAAAACCTATTAAACCCAAATTTCCATCATAGAAGACATTCCACTGATAGAAAGAATATTAATGACCTCGTCGTGCTTCCATTTTATCCTTCTGTTAATTATGAAGTTGCACGAATTCTCCACAAATCCAGTTTTCAAGTCAGTTTCTCCCCTATCAATAAAATTCACGGTACTTAAAAGATTGCGTTTCTGACTTTAATTCTTGGGGAATTTATAGTATATCGTGTCAGTGTGGCTTGAGATATATTGGCCAAACGAAAAGAGCGTTAAAGTTTCGTATCAGGGAACATGAATCTTATGTCCGAAAGGGAAAAATTAACAAGTCTTCAATAGCGTATCATAGTTGGAAATTTATTCGTAATTTTGACTTTCGTTCTGCAAAAATTATCCAAAAAGCTTCTTCCGTTAGTGAATTGGATTTTCTTGAGGCTTTTCATATTCACAAAGATTTAGCATGTTCAGTGAATGATTTTAAGTCTAATCCAGTCGTTCTTAGTGCTTTTAAAATTCTATTAACATAATTGATTATTATTTTTACCGATAGATGGCGTTGCCTCCTCGCGCGTGGTTCTACCCGAAGGTATAAAAAGCTGTTACTGAGGTTGCTTTCCCTTTCTAGATATTTTGTTCTCCTGATGAGGAGGGACCTGTAACTGCCCTCGAAATCGATTGAGTGTTTTTAGTAAATGTACGCCAAATACAAGGTTGTTTCAGCGAATTTGATTAACCTTTTAAATGTTTTTTTTTTATTTCTGATGGACGAATACAAAGACAATTGTAGACAGACAAGCAAAGATGAAAGAGAAGAGCAAAACTAAAAAAGAATCCACAGTATAATCTATAACTCTACTTTATATCTTACTTCTCAATGTCTCTCCCAGAGTCATCCAGCATTAAGTGCCAGGCAAAAACTCAGATGTGAAGCCTCTACTTCCTCATGAATTTTGCACAATTTAGAGATTGTTTTTGGGGTAATGTTCATTTGATGCAGATGTTTTGAAAGGATGTAATGGCCAGCAACAAGACGAAAGATGGCAATAGATTCCTTTCTGAGCCATAAAGAAATGTCAAAATTCTGTTAATCCATATTTTATGACTGACTTTCGGTAAAGTTTTTCCAAAAAGCTTCTCGGCAGTGATTTTTGATTACTTTTTTGGTAGTGTAGAAAGAGATGTGATTTTCAGTTATCTGGAGAATACTGGCCCCTTTCTTTACTAGCATATCTACTTTTCATTTCCATGAAGGCGATACTGTGATAGCACATTAGCACATTGCGCCAAAAAAAAAAGCCTTAAATGTTTCAGATTTTAAATTACGTCTAAAGGGGAGTTTTTTAACATTTTGTTTGTTACCTTTATTTATTAAATATCGTGTTCTTCGTACTTAAACCATAAAATTCAGTTCAAGAGCAATATCGCAAAATAATTTTCAAATGAACATATCTTTAGAATTTCCAATACATAGTCTCACGCGCTGCAGATAAAAAATGTTTTTCCTGTACAACGTTGTCATTGCTCACTTTGAAGTCCTTGAGTTTGTTAATCAAAAATGCATTAAAGGTTTACAAAATTGGAAATCGATAATAAAACAAATTCCAAATTCGGACTTCCAGCTGCCCATATTCGGAGGTGGATTACGTCATTCAAAATTCGACGGCTCTAGGCACCGTTGTTCTATCACAATGCGAGAAACATATATACATTTATACAGGTTTTTCATTATTCAAGTTCTTTAAATATAATATAGGGCGATAATATTTGGTGGCAACAGTTTGAAAAGGGAAACAACGCGATGCAAAATGCCAAAACGAAATTAATAGAGCTTCTGGGAAAATTGCCCCTTTGGAGTAAAAATCAAATTTTTTTCTATAAAATCTGTTAGAAATTGGAATACAGCAACAAGAACGCATACGAAAATAACGATGCTGGAATACTAAACATCTATGATATGCATGGTTGCCTGAATAGTTGTTATGAGCGGGGTTACCAAAGTGGTTGTAGTCTGAAGCTGTGGCTATTTCTACTAAGATGGTTACGATAACATGTAAGAATCATAAAGAGAAAGCGTAGAATTAAAAGTCTTTAAATTAGTAGTTTTATTTCTTGGGTGCAATGTCTTAGAGATTTCACTTACCTGAAATAATACCTTTCAACATTATCTCGAATAATCTCGGTTATTGGATCATAAAACTGAAAAATAGATAATAAAAGAAAATTATCAAAAAAGATAGAATCAAATGACTTTGTAAATGTAATAGTCTGAAACAACGTATTCAGATATTGGCTATTCAAGTGGGCAGAACAATGCCGTGGAAGTATTGGGGAAACATGAGCAAAAAGCCACCAATGAATGTTCTAGGCATTAGTTCCGCCATCTTCAAGAACTGACGGTGAGTTTCGAACATCGGTAGGAGAAAAGCAAAGTTCTCTGGAATAAAAATTCAAATCCCACCATCTAAAGAAATAAGAATACCAATGCAGCGTCTTTTGCGGAAAAAGAAAAGATTCCAAAAAGCTTTTTATTCCCTTTACCTCAACCATTCCTGTTTCCAGTGAGTTATTTTCTTCTTTGCGTTGGCTCAAGAAGTACCTTTCGTAGAATCTTTTCTTTTTCTAGTAACATTATATCTAGATTGGATGTCACATCTTCTAGCACGATTCTCAGACGGTGATATTCAAGCACTTTCAATTTGCTACTGTATTCATAGAATCAAATTCAGTTCTCAGTTCAAAGTAATATTTGGAAATTCTGTTTTTCTTTTTCCCTTTGTAGTCGACTATGATCAAGAATTTCTGAAAAAAGTCCTTTGAAACTCAGATAAGCTTACGTAAATCAACCGTAAACTGAGCATACTTGAAATTTCAAAAAAATTACATAAATTTCGGATAAACTACCTGATATTTTCCTGCTGTCTGGTATTTCAATAATGCTTGAAATTTTCGTAAAAGTCCTAACGACGTTGAACTGCTCATTTATGAAAGCGATCCTTTCATTAAGGCTGCCCTGCACTTTATATTAGCCCAGTGTGACTGCTATCCGGTCAAGGTTTTGGAGGTTTCTCCCTCTCCTCCCCCCCCTCAGAGCGTGTGTAAAACCTGGTTATACTCTGACTAACATTGTCGATGGTAAGACCGCAAAGAAACAAATTTATTTGACTTTTCGTGAGAAAGTTTTGAGAAGTGATTCCCGTAATCGGGGGAGGAAAAAGACGTTTAACGATAGGCTTAACCATAGGATCCTTATTAGCTTATTAGCAAATTGCAATATTTTCTATTAATAGTGTTTATTTTTTGCTTCCTACTTCACACGTATATATATATATATATATATATATATTACTAAATGTAATTAATCTTTGTTAATGAGATATATTAAAAATACCTAATAAATTGCGTGCTTAGTAATAATTTTGAATTTATTGCTCTATTTATATGGTGGCGATACGTCTTTAAAAAAACGGGTAAAATGCTGGTATACGGTACGACCTTGACGCATTTTTGAAAACTGTCGCCAACACCAAAATGACTCGTTTACTACTCGTCATAAATACAGCGTTTACTGCTCATCATAACTTCGCCAAAAGTCGCCAAATTCCGTGTATACCATATACTAGGATTAAACCAAAAAACGACTCTTTTTAAGGTCTTTCTCATACAAAGGTTACTTTTCACATCCGGCGTATCGTATATGATACGCTTCGGTTTCCTTTCATACTGTATGAAATGCGAAATGACAGAGGAGTGTCGTTGATAGCGCACTATTGCATTTCATAAGCTGAAATGTATCATTTTATTTCAAATTTTAAATATGCATAATTTATGTCAGAATGCTACGAAACCTTACGGAATTGAAAATTACTTTTGTTGTTATGGATATTACTTATTATTTGATTCGACAAACGTAAAATGAGTGATGCTTAAAACGCGAGTTCAGATTTCAAGAAATGTTTCATGCAGTGTGAGAAGCTTACAATTTACAATCGATAAAAGTTTACTATCGGGTGCCCTTTCATATTTCTGGCGAATGTTTTGCCTCCAAGAATGCCGCCAAGAAACAATGTTTCCAAGATGCCTTTCATCCAAAACAAGGCCGAAAGCATATGTTACAATGACAAAAAAAGTACTCACCTTTTCTGTTTTTGGCTATGCGTTATCATCAGCATGGTTGGCTTGATTTGACAGATCATGGCAAAGAACACTAGACCTATGTGCCTATGGGGAGGGATGCCTTCGTGGAAAATTTTCTATGTCTTCTTCGTGGAAGATTCTAGGTGATAGGATTACTGCAGCACATGCAATTTTTAATGTAATTATAGCCCTGAGACAGATCCTCTTCCTCCTAATCCTGGTACCCGCGACGCCACAAAAACTCTGCCAAGTAAGAATTAAGAATTTGATCCCCGCTTAATATGTCTCCATATTCCCTCAGTAGTACTGGTATGAGTACCAGTTTCAGGGTCTTTATACAGCAGAGAATGATTTATTGACAAAAGCTTGACACCTTGATTACCAATGCAATCATAGGCTTTCAAATAGTCGAAGATATTCGAGGTTCCAGGCAAGATTTTCCGAGATATCACCTAGAATAAAGTCTCTTTGGTGCGATCTTCCACAACCAGACGAACAAGTGTTTATCTTACCAGACATACTTCTTTGTGGAAATTATGGGACAATGATCATTTAGAACCGGCAGGCTAGCGAAAACCATCGGTGAGTGAACGGCAGTTAAAACTGCAATAATTAAAATACGGCCAAAATTCAAAATACGTGATACACATAGAAAGTCCTTTCTAATAGTGATACAGCTCTTACAAAGTGACTTCATACTTTAAATGAGGCAGTTTATGAATAATTTTAGGTACTTATCCCACTCTCAAAGAAACGCTGGTTTCAGGTCTGGGGGTTCCGGGAATCGAAAGGTGACTTGCAATTGCTTTCTGGAGAATGTTCTAAGCATATTGTACGAATTTAAAACTGGAGATTTTTTTTGCCAGTCATCCCGGTTAATATCCCGACTTTCCAGGAAATCATCCGCCAGACTTTTCCTATGTGGACGAAGTTTGCCGTTAGTAAAATTTAACTGAAGGCCAATTACATTTTTGAAAATGCTTAAATCCTACCTCTGTCCTATACCTTACAGCATCCACAGAGCATCTATCAAAGGCATGTAAGTCAGTGCGACATGATGCATTTGACATCAAAGCGTCATGTCAAAGCTTAAGCATTTGACAACTCTATCAAAATAACAGCTAAACTTATAGTAAAGCGTAAGCATTTGACAACTGTGTGAAATGCTTACGCTTTACTATAAGTTTAGCTGTTATTTTATACATTTTTCATGCAATTAAACTTATTATTCGGATTTAAATCCGAATAACTGAAAATTTAACAATGTAATTTTAATCCGATTGAAAGTAAGAATTTTAACGGATGATGTATGTTAGTGATTTTGTAATTATCAGGTACTCCACGAAAAAAAATTTTGTTTATTATATGTACAAAGAGAATAAGAGTAAAGAATTCGATTTCCGCGTTTAAAATATTGACAAAATTATATGAAAGGAACAGCAATGAATAAATCTGTAACTGTAAATTTTTAATGTTCTACTCATTATTTTTATTTTCGCAATTATATATTCCTAATGTATTTTATTTTAAATAAAAATGTATATATGCTATCTTTATAATTCTAGTTCTAGATTTAATGATAAAATTGCCTACATCATTTTTAATCAGTCTATGTTTTAAACAGAAATGACGTTTATAGATCCTTATTCTAGTCAAATTACAATTATCATTATTTATTTTGGAAAATATTTAATGAATTATATTTAAGGAAATATATAAGGCTGAGTAATTTTTCACTGTCTCACGGAAGGATTAAATATCCTTCGCTATGAAGATATGTAATCCTTTTTTTAGAAGATTCAAATTTACGATTCATTGAAATATATTAATTTTTTATTTATTTAAAAAAATTATCATATCAAGGAAGAGACTCTCCCAAAATTCTGTTCAACATTTCATAAAAATGTCAACTTGCTGCAAAGAAAAACTGGAATGAGGCGAAATTAAATTGCTGACAGATTAGCCAAGAAAACAACATCAGAAAGTATTCATTATCCTCAACCAGCACTTTGGCCACGATCATAATTGAAGAAGCAATTGAAACTCAAGGCACAAATCTAATGGCAAATAGACTGGGACGAATATGAACAAGGCCGCCGCAAATATTGCTACTTCACACAAGTGGACGACAAACGCAACATCACTTCGCCGAAATTAACAAGACTTTTTACACGGCATGGTGTCCTTCGTAAAAATTTTAATTGACATGAGGTCAGTATAAACGATCTGACCGTGTCGGTTATGACACTGGTACCCCAAATCATTATCTTAACATCTAACCACTTATAAAAGAACACCATCTTAAAGTCTTTAGTAACAAAACACAAGCCTTCTGGAAGTTAATAATAAAGCAATGTCCACTGGTAGCAAGCATCGCTGGTGGCGGTTGTGCGGTAGGCTTTGCTTAAACACAGGGTGAAGGGGCATTGTAGCGTTGCAAGTTGACTGATCTTGCGAGCTCCCATTGGCTGCGTTCAGACCACTGCAGCGTATAAAGCTATTTTTCCTGCAACTGCGAGGTATAGCACTTTTTTGATATGGGGGTTTTGGCCCCAGTTGCGACTTTGACATTTCCTTGCCATGCGGTTTATAATTGACGTCTTGTTTCTGATTTCCATGATATTCGGAATCCAGGTGAGACCTTGATCCCCTAGGTATTTGAGATTCCGCACAATGTTGATGTTTCTGCCTAGGGGTTTGATAACTGGACGACACATTGGATTGGTACCTCGTCTGGGAATCGTGAGTTTTAATTTGTTGCATGCGATGATAAATAAGGTGCAGGCCTCTGTGCTGTTGCATTTTTTCAGTTCTTCCCTGGTGCGTCCTCTTACGAGCAGGGCTATGTCGTCTGCATAAGCAGTGATGTTTGTATGCGGTGGACAGATGGTTTCAAGTACTGAATTGAAGGTGAGGTTCCAGAGTATCGGTCCTGCACAGGATCCCTGCGGACAGCTTCTTTTTGTGCCTTGGTTGTCGTACCGTCGTTAATGACAGTCTGAAGATGGCGGTCTTGGAGGTAACATGTTGAAAAGGTTGGAAGGGTAGTGTGCTTCTCTGAGAGCTTGCTTTATTGCTGGCCACCAGAAGGTGTCGAACGCACTCTTTAGGTATAAAGAAATGAAGGCTGTGTGCATGCCATGGTTTTATTGCGTTTTATTGTTTCTTGAATATTGTAGAGGACATGTGTCGTTGAAAATCCTGTGCAGAATCCATACTGCCGAGGGCTGAGATGGTTAATTCCCTGCAGGTGGTGATGGGCTGGTATGGGCTTAGGTCTTGTGGGTTCTTGTTCTATAGGGGACATGTCCACTTTTGAAGGTTGCTGGAAAAATTTGTTGATGAAGAAGCTGATTAAAAGAGGTCTTAAAGAATGAGGGGCGAGCTTTATATGCTGTGTGGATGATTGAATAATTAAGCGTTGGGCCCTGGCGCTTTTTTCCGAGGAAAGTGGCAGAACAGCTGCTTAATTTCTTTATCACTAAAGGGCACATCAGGTGGCATCGCAGGAATGGTAGGTTATCGCGGATCTTTCGCTGTTTTGGCTGTCCTCTTCTGGGTCATCGTTTGAGAAGACGGTATCCAGAGTGCTGGAAGCTGTGCTCTGCACAATGTTCGTGGTGATATCCATGGTGATGGGCTGTGTATGGATCTGGGTCGAGTGATAAATTTTACTGGACGAGATTTTGTGTAGGATCCCGTAAGGGTTGTTGTTGTGGGTACAGAATGTGCGCTTTCTGGTAAGTTTGGCCGTGATGATGTTCTTTTTGTATGCTGCACGCTCTTTACGGTATGTTATCAGTGGGTGTGTCTTTACCTTTTCGTTAATATTGGCGCGGAGACGATGTCGAAGGGCTCTGCGTTTTTGCCTTTGCTGCCTCAGCTCTTTGGTCTACCAGCTGACACCCTGTACTTTCTTGGCCACACGGATAGGAAGGTGGTTTCTGCATGCTTCCTTTAAGGTTTCCATCAGATGATTCCTGTAATGTTCCATGCCGTCCGGACTGCGGAAGTTGTAAATGTTCTTTTTTTGATCGCTGAGTATGCGAATGAAGGTAAGGGTGAGCGGATGAATCTTATTGCTTGGTAACTTAAAGCGTCTTAGGATAGTAATGGAGGTGTCTCAGTCTACTTTAAAGTGGATGTACTTCCGGTCAGAAGTACTCTCCTCGGCTAAGATGGTCCTGGTTTGGATGATAGATGCTGTGTTGCTTGTGGATATGGTGAGATCTGGCCAGCCCTGTCCTTAGGTATTATCGTAGGTTGGTGGCGCATTTGGTGTGTTCAGTAGTTGTGTCAGGAATGTATGTTCCGTGCATATTCTTGGGAAACATCTTCGTGAAACACTTTACACGATCCTGATCTTGAACAGGCAGCTGAATGCAGCTATGTTCTGTGGTAGAATATTGTGATTAAGTGGTAGAAGAACTGCACTTTACAAGGATTTAAAAGCCTCTTTTATTAAACCACAATTATATACAGCCACTTCTTAACTCGGGAGGGATACAGAAAGTAATGACCGCCACTTGGGTCTAAACTGAGCAATCAAATAATTTAAACTAAAGCTAAATAGAAATTAAATCGTCGTTGCTCACAGAGCTATGAACGCGAGGTTGGCCTCTAAACTAAATGGTGCGTAAAAAGATTTAACTAATACTAACGCATTTAGAATTACTTCAATAAGTAATAGCGTGACAGCGCTACGGCTTAAAATTTAAATACTAGCTGGTCAGGCGAACGTTGAACAGTGTAACAGTGGTCTGAGACTAAAAGCTCTCTCACACTGAGAGGTTCCTACCTCTTGCTTAAATAGAACTCGGCTCCACTTCAAATTAGCGTAAAGCTAAAACGCGCGCTTATTCTAACGGGAAGTTGAAATGAGAACAGATAGAAAAAGTCAAATTAAAATAAAACTTTGTTAGTTTAACCAAAAACTTATAGTTGCAGGTCTTGGATCATTCATACATGCTTGCGATTGAAGTATTTTCCAGACTATTGGAAGGTTGGCTACACGATGATCTCTACAGTATGGTTCCTTTATGAAAAGAAGGTCCAGGTTGTGGGTGATGACATGCTGAGCCAGTTGGGAGGCAGCTGCTTGAGCTCTTTATAAACTGATTTGAGCACAGTATATTGGTCCATTTGTCTTGGGAGTGTCTGTGATTGCTGTTGTGTGGATGTCATTGCTGGGATACTCTGATTCATTCATAGGTGGTACTGTATTTAATTCTGTTGATGTATCGTCCATATGTTGGGCAGGTGACATCGTAGGCTGAGTGGTTGCAGAGTGATTTGCTGTTTGTGCGGTAGTTGTAATCCGCCCAGTTGACGCAAGTGGCCTTTTGGGAGTACGGTTCCTGCCAAGCCTGCGGCTATCACCGAATAAACGATGTTTCTAGTCCTGCGAATACTGTTTACTTATTCTGCAGGCCGAAGCTGTTTAGATACAAGTCCAGCCAGTTGTCTGGGAAAACCTCGGCTCTCCTCCCATAAATGGTCGTTTCCGGAAATTCCGCCGCTTTGAAGTACAGGCGGTAGATAGTGGAAAATTTTAATTTGTGCGCTCTTCTTTTAAGCGAAATTAGCAGAAGTTATGACACATTTCGGTAAAAGACGGCAGCTGTTGAGTGGTGAAAGCATTAAGAGTTATTAGCATCCCTACTATCGTTATGTAGTGAATAGCTGAGAGGTTGAGCGTCATGTGTATTAATATCGATCTGTAATTGGCTTGTTTTTACAGATTTGTAAACATATGGAAGATAGAAGACCGAAAGCTGCATTTCCGCCATATTTTATTGTTTTACTTCAAGAAAACGAAGCACGCGCGACAAAACCTGTGACAAGTTGAATAAAATTTACGGCAACAATACATGAAGCTTACGGTGGCAAAACGTAGACCAAATACGTCATGACTTTTCTGATAATCCTATCATTTAACTTTCAGTATTATGTTTTATATCACATTCATGAAAATGTTTCCACAAAATATCAAAAAATTCGAATTAGTTTAGGCAGTTTCGAATTTGGGTATAGAGAGGGAAGAGACAAGCGGAATGAATCTTTACCCAAGAGACTATTACGGAGCATACAAAAACAACCTCAAGAAACTATTCCAGGACAAAGTACTGATCAGCTGTCAGGGTTACAGTACATAATCTCGACTGCTTCTCTACCATAACCTTTGGTGTGCTATATTTTCAAACGAAACAAAAACAAAACACAAAAGGGGGATCTGCTGGATGTATTGCCATTTATTTATATGAAAATTGAAACATATTACCCTTGCACTGCCAACTGGAATATTATGCAATTGCAAAATGGTTAATGATAATCAAACCGAAATGTAGCTGGCTTTGTATTCTTTTGAGATATAATCATTAGTGGTTTATTTCTTTGACATTTGCCTGATTGAAGAATTATTTACCTTTTAAAGCATCACTTTGATTTTTCTTTCTTTAACTTTTATAAATTCTTCGGAACATATTACGCATTAATGTATTCATAAATCTTCATATTCAAAATATAATGAACTGTGTCCTAACTACCACTTCCTTAATACTTCTTAAAGTATAAAAAAATATTATAACTGGACGTCACCTCTCTAAGGCGACCATCTTCGCTGAATACTAGAATAATCTAACCCATACGTAGTAGCCTAACTATAACTTCCTTAATACGGTCATATCGTAAAATGGCTAGTACTTCCGAGAGTATAAATAAATATTATAACTGGACGTCACCACTGAACGTCTCCTCTCTAAGACGACCATCTTCGCTGAATACCAAAATAATCTCACCCATAAGTAGTAACCTAAGGGAAGATTATAATTTTTCTTCATAACAAATACCCTATGATGAAAACCAGTGCGCGCCATTGAATAACATTTATTAACTAAGAGCAATTTCCCTTCTTTTCCTGACGTTCTCAAGTTTGCTGCTACATTTAGGGCCCCTGGCGAATAATTGAAGTTTTCTTTGAACAGAAGGAAGTTTCATGAGTTTTTTTAAACCCCTTCTCATCCTGATAAATATAAAAGCTACTGTATGTGAATAAATTACCAGCTCATATTTTGAAGTTTCGTTATTTATAAGGTAGAAGTTTAAGTATCAATTATCAGTAGCGGCATAAAAATGCCACCTTATGATCAAATCTAGGGCAAAACATGTCTAGGAGGTGAAGTAAATAATTCTTCGCTAGGAAGCCTAAAAGTTCAAACGGAATTGACTGCCCAAGGCCAAACAGTGGAAGTTATCCAGAACCGCTGCAACCGAACACTGAAATTGAAAAAGTCTAGCTGGCGCGTGACCCGGAACAAAGGATAGGGAGAAACAATTGAATGAATTTTCCCCTGAAGGAAAGTGGAAGATAAAGGAGGGATTTTTGTTGTTGATCAGCAGTTTCGTTTAGGAAGGACAATTTTCTATTCCTATTTCGTCGCTACAGAATTTACTTACTTTTCTTGAAATAGATACTCAAAAGGATCAAATTTCTTACTTAAAAGCTTTAGAAAAGTTGTTAAGAAATATTAAAGTATTGCTTAACAATGAGAATATTCTATGCTAAAATGCACAATAAAAAGAATTGAAAATTTAGAAAAACGAACGCGTTAAAGGGATTACTGGCAATATTTTTTTGTAACTCTTTTATTTTATGAACTTAAAAAACATCTCATGTTGCCGTTAAGACGATTTTTACGTCTTAATAAACCGGGGACTTCTAAATCGGAGCTGTAAAGTCATTAAACAAGTAAATAACAAAACTGCTCCTATCTAAAAGAACTGCTCTAATTAGAATTAGCTCTAAATTAGGATTAATTATCATGTTTAATTGATAGTAGTTGAGGTTCTGAATTAGAATTGACAATAGTCCTTAAGTCCTTAACTAATAGTTTAATCTTCAGTTGTCTATCTATATATAAAGAAGAATGTTTGAGTGTTTGTTCGCGATTAATTCAGCCACTAATATAGCTATCGTCACCAAACTTTCAACAATTGTTTTCTGGGTCCTGGAAGAATCGACGTCCAAAAAAAAAAAAAAAAAAAAAAAAAAAAAAAAAAGCTAAAATCAGATATTTTAATTAAAAACTCTGAAAACGCTAACTTTCGCCCTCATTTTTTCGAGTAGCAACAGTCTGGCACGCCGGAGATAAAAACCTGCTTTATTTCGAGAAGTGTTGCCACTGCACGCTTTTAAATTGTAGAATTTGTTAATAAAAATTTCTAAGTTTTGCAATGAAATAAAAATAGCATTGCCAAAAATGAAATGCATTATTGCTAATTTCAAAAATTCGTGGGTAGCCATTTCGACTGTTCCCATCTTCGTAAGACTTTAATCAGCTGAGATATAAATAAAAACTCTGAAAAACAGTAATTTTTGCACTCATTTTTCCTAGCGGCAACAGTCTCATGCGTTGGAGTTAAAGATGCTTTATTTCAAAAAGTGTTGCTACTGCTCGCTTTCAAATTGTAGATAATTTTAATAAAAAATTTGTAAGTTTTACGATATCTATAAAGAAGACTGTTGTTTGTTTGTTCGCGTTATTGATTTCCAATAAATTATGATAATTGTTTTGCCACATTTAATCGACTAAAATTGAATATAGGTGAAATATTAGAAGGAACTGAAGGTTTTACGACGATTTGATTAGAATGACGAAAATCATTAAAAACTGCGTCCCATTGTTGCTGATCTAATGAGAGAAACTTAGTTTATTTTTCGATGGAACTTCTTTATGTGGGTTCCACATCGCATCACACTGAAAAATGTATGACTATGAATCGTATTTTTCGCATCGTTATTCGAGAAGGATTACAGCGGTATCGTTCTCTCTGTTGTTAGATACCTTACTCTCAACCTAACTTAACTGGCATCGGGTATTCCGCCGCTATTTCCTAAAGATTATCGACATGAAAGTAGAAAAGGCAAATTCACGAAATGAAAGGAGTAAAGGCAAATTCACGAAAATCTAAAATTCTTCAGTCATAAATTTAGTAAATATTCGCGTGCTTCGTTTGTAATTGAATTTTGATTGCAACGCAATTGTAACAAATGGTTACTTTTTCTCTTCTTTTACCATTTTCATATAACTAATTAATCCGATTGATTATTTTAAAATCTGTATGCATACCTTTTTTTTTATTCGTTTGCGTAAAGTCGGATCAACAGAGTTATGAGGATGAGAAGATGAAGTTTCGTGGGCTTACTTGCAGTCACGAGTTTTAACACGTTTCAGCATAAAAGCTTTAACTTGTCCATCGAAAATATAAATTAAATGTATTCTAGACGTACACTGAAATCCATAGTTTACTTTTTTCGAATTGTTGTGGAATAATATTGACCTGTTTTGGGAAGGGATACATATATTTAATAAGCTCAGATTTCATACTTTTATAATAAATTTGCTTTTATGTATATAGAGAGCCTCTAAATGCATTTTTGATGGGCCATTGGTATAAAATACTGGTTTTAATGAAGAGTCTTGCACAGTTCATATTTTTCCAGCGATTTTTAGAATATGTGTACGCTCTCCCCCAAGGAAAACTTAAGGATTACATTAAATAATTAAAGAAACTCATTTTTTACATCCTTGTACGAAGGTAATTCGTACAAGGGATTGTAATCACAAAAAGTTCCGGGCACCATATTTCAACGAAAATATCCTTTTAGACCACTATCGAATGCAATTTAACGATGATTTTGCGTAACGTCTGTACGTAAGGCAAGAATAAAAGACTCTTTCTCCCAAAACGAATTATAAAACTAATTTAAAATGAATTCAGAAGAGATTTTTTATGGCTCCTATACGTGAATACGTATGTATGTATGTATCTCGCGTAGCTTAAAAACGGGTAGCCTCAGAACGCTCAAATTTTGTATATATGACTGCTTATAGCACTTAGTTGTGCACCTTCTTTTTTGGTGGCAGGTGGCTGCACCAAAAATACATATATATATACCCACGCTCTTACTCGGCTCATTGAACTCAGTACTTTAATTCGTATATGTTGGTTAATTGCGCATTTTTTTTCGCTTTAAAAATGATTGAATTATATTGTTCTTATCATCAATATATATTACTCTTATCAAGGTTTTTATGCCTTTCGTTAACTTTCACTCAATAGTTGTAGAATTATGATCAGTTTAAAAGCTGTTTAACTGCGGCTAAGCCTAATTTGTTTGCCATAACAGCCATATTTGTTTACATTTGAAACTTCGCAGAATAGTGGATTTTTTGCCAATCTAGACAAACTAAGCTTCTCTTCAACAAATATAACGTTGCCTTTTATTATTGCGATTTAAATTATGCTTATTCCACCCTAGAATTATCATTTAAGTTATTAAATTATCCCATATATTGACTCAGCATAGCGTGCACAACAAATCAAGTCAGTTTCTGCGACTTTAGTGTATTTTTGACGAGTGAGACCAAACGTAAACTATCAGTTTTGTGCACGGAAAAATCCACCTTCTTGCTCTCTGGCCGAATTGCTTGTTTTTGCGTAGAAACTCTAATTTTAATTGTAAAAAAAATATTTAAATTGTTTTAACTGTATTTATGTTTTATATTTTTTTAATTTTTAATAAAGATATTTTGAGGTTTCATGTATTTTTGCCTTGTCGCCCAGTGAGAACTGAAATAATTGAGTGAGAAATATATCTCTAATGAAATTCCGGGAAATAAGTTTAAACAAAATGCGGGAAAAATACGTATAGTTTAATATTCCGTACAAGGAAGTCATGTGGTGCGCACATCAGATTTTTAAATTTTGCAGTGAACGAGAATAAACAAAAAA
This sequence comes from Stegodyphus mimosarum, assembly GCA_000611955.2. Taxonomy (NCBI): domain Eukaryota; kingdom Metazoa; phylum Arthropoda; class Arachnida; order Araneae; family Eresidae; genus Stegodyphus; species Stegodyphus mimosarum. Next base: position 132,422 of record KK120203.1, read on the forward strand.
CTTTTATTATATGTAGTTACTTTGATTTTTATGTTGGGTTAAGTTTGGTTAATTGAATATGATAAAGAGAGAACGATACCGAGATACCTTACTCTAAACCTAACTTAACTGACATCGGATATGCTGCCAATATTTCCTAAAGAGTAACGACATGAAAGTAGTAAAGGTAAATCCACGAAATGAAAGGAGTAAAGGCAAATTCACAAAAACGAGGGCTATATCTGCCTAAAGGAAGGATGCCTCCGGGCAGAGCATCGGAGAACTTCGGGGAAAATGGCTCGTATTCATGTTAAAAAAGGGAAACCCACGAAATCCATTGATTCAACCAGCCCATTTAGCTTGGATGGAACTCTTAGTATTTATTGATCTTAACCAATGGGCCTACTTTGCTTTTCCAATCCTAAATTTAACTTTTACGCAACCAAGAGAAAATTATTTTTCATATGTTATAATTTTATAAAAGTTACACAATTGACAAATGGATTAAAGCCCAAATAATTACTCAAACCTTTCATTTGAATTTTGTGTTTTTTTTCCCAGTTTTCAACCTTACACAAATGTATTACAATTGCACTGAATTATAAAAACTTTCACGAAGTTTTCGAAGGTAAAATTTTTTCTGTTATCAATATATAAGTATTTATATCATGAGAAGCTTCTCTGGATATCGACTGAAATTATGGAACATACTTTAGAACACACTTCATCACTTATACTTAACATTTCTACAGTTTTAGAAGAGTTTGCTTCTGTCAAGATGACAGGTACTTTCCTCATAGTTTGGAAGCTAGAGTTTTTACTCAAAACAGTGTTGATTTTAGCAAATGCAGTATTTGAAACTTTGCCTGTGGACCTTTTTAGAACGTCAACTAATTTATTAATGTGGTTTAATGCAGCGAAAAGTTCCATAATTTGTTCTTCTAAGATTTTAATAGCTGAAACTATTATCCCGAAATTGGATGCTATTTCTTTCAATGCTGTCTGTGTGTGCCACGTTTTCCTTCAGTACTGTCAGTGGAGAAAATATTCTGCTCAATTTGATTCGAAGCAGGACTATACTAATTGAAAATTTGGTGAAAATGTAACTGCAATTACAATTTCTATTACACTGTAATTGTAATCGAAGTATGTAATTGCAGTTATGTTTTAATTGTAATAAGATTACTCATTTACAATGTTATTTCTGTTGCAGTTACATTGGAAACGTAATAGCAATCGCATCATAGTTATAGTTAGTATGTAGTTGTGAAATCTAATTACAATGTAATTGCGATTACATAATAATTATAATTACAAAATAATTGTACTATAAGGTTATTTCTCTCTCCTTCCAGCATGCCTTAGTGGTGTAAAGGTAGCACACTAGGCACATATTCGAGAGATCCAGGGTTCGAGTCTCGGCGATGGCACTGCTCATTTTTCACGCCCCCTACTTTAAAAAAGAATCTGATAGCTTTCAGATTTTACATTACGCCCAAAGGGGCGTTTGTTTAGCATTTTGTATGTTACCTTTATAAGGTATATCTCCCACATTCTTAGCGTGCCTTCGTGGTGTAATGGTCAGCACACTGAGCCGGTATTTCAGAGGTCCGTGGTTCGATCCCCGGCGAAGGCAATGCATTTTTTCCTCTCTCCTGCTTGTAATTAAAATAATGTCTCTACAGTGGCGCCCGAACTAAAAGGGTTGTGCAGGATTTGGCGACTAGGTCCCCTAAAACCCTAGTCGCCCTTTAAAAAGGGGAGTATATAAGGTACATCTCCTACATTCTTAGCGTGCCTTCGTGGTGTAATGGTCAGCACACTGAGCCGGTATTTCAGAGGTCCGTGGTTCGATCCCCGGCGAAGGCAATGCATATTTTTCCTCTCTCCTGCTTGTAATTAACCTAATGTCTCTACACCTTTATTTATTAAATATCATGTCTTTCGCACTCAGAACATAAAATTCAATTCAACAGCAATATCGTAAAATAATTTTAAAATGAGCATATCTTTAGAACGTTCCTAGCACAGTCTTTCTGCTGAAGATAATTTTTTTCGCATACAGTGTTGCCATTGCTCGCTTTGAAATCGTTAAGTTGTTAAGATTACGTTATTCAAAATCTGATGGCTCTAGGTATTGTTGTTTGATCACAATGCGAAAAACATCTATACATTTATGCAGATTCTTCATTAGTTTATTTCTTTAAATATAATACAAGGCTCTAATATTTGTAAGATTTTGTGGCAACAATTTGAAAAGTGAATCGACGCAAAATGCCAAAACGAAACTAATATCCCTTCTGGGCTAACGCCGTTTGGGCTAAAAACTAATGACTGTACAGTGTATTCTAATTACAATTATAGAGTAATTATGAAATGAAATGTAATTGTAAGTATATAGTAGTTGTGAAACCTAATTACCATTAAAACGCAACTGTAATTATAATTACAAAGTAATTGTATAATCTAATTACAATCACAATGAAACCGTAAATGTAATTACAATTTCAATGTAATATACTTGTAATTGCAGTAGGTGTTTACATTCACGTAATCAGGAAAGTAACTGCCGCTGATAATTTCATTTATATAAGCTAGAGAAATCGTCATCATAATTGAAAATTACAGTAAATGGCAATATATCCGAAATGGTTCACCATTTTGGATAGCGAGTTGTTAAATAATAGAAACGGATAACTGCTTATAAGAAAATGATTAGTATGTTTTATCTGGAATCATCCTGCTTTATTTCTGCACATACTACAGTTTATAATAGCAACATAAATTACTAACTAACCCTTTTTTAAATACTACACATATTTTCAAGTAAATATGTGAAAGAAATACAGTGAAAGCTAAATGTACTTACAGGGGCTAATTTTGGTTGTTTCATATAGAACTAAATGAGTATAACATTGCTAAACAAATATGTGTGTCTATGATGTTCGCCGACAGATAAGTGGATTTGAATTATTTTTCTCAAGGGAAAGAAAACAAAGATTGTGTGACTGTGGAAAAACATGTCTTTGTGGCGAATATGTTAAGAGAACTAATCCCCTTTTTTTACGTTACACGGAAAGTAAATCACAAAAACTTTATTTAGAGTTCCCTTTCGAATATTATTTTTCTACCTCAGATGGTTGAAACATGACTCTGACTCGTGATCCTGCTTAATTGCTAGGTCTACTAAAATTTTCAGCAATGGTATTGATTATGATTTAGTATATTGTTAAATACATCACACATTTTCTACAAATAGTTCAAAACATTATTTACTTGCAAACATTTGTATTGGTACGATCTATTTTACAGAGCTACAGGTAAAAATAAACAAGCATAATTTTGTTTATAGATGATTTTTCTGGCAGAAGGCTAGGTTATCTAGATTAGGGGAACGCAAAGGCTATCTGCAAAAGGAGAGAGATATTTCGCGGAGAACTTTCTAAGGGAAACTGGCTGGTATTCATAATACAGTGAGGAAAACGACAGAAGGCTATCCTACCAACTCGTTTTCCGAGATTTAAACCAGGCTCAAGCTAATAATGCTAGCTATCTTACCCCTCGGCCTACGGTGGACACAATATTAGGCAGTTCTCTCATCTTCTTAGGATGCCTTCATGGTGTAATGGTCAGCTCACTCGCCGCGTATTCGAGAGGTCCGAGGTTCGATTCCCGGGGAAGGCATTGCTAATTTTTTCTTAACTCCTGCTTGAAAACAACCTAATGTCTCTACAGTGGCTCCCGAGCTAAAAGGTGATGAATGATGATTCTTCACCACTAGGTTTTGGCGACTGGGTCTCCTAATCCCCAGTAGCCTTTTAAAAGGGGGAGTATATAAGGTATTTCTCCCACCTTCTTAGCATGGCTCCGTTGTGTAATAGTCAGCATACTCGACGCCTATTCGAGAGGTCCGATGTTTGAGTCCCGGCGCCGGCATTGCTCACGTTTCATGACTCCTCCTTCGAAATAACCTAATGTCTCTACAATTAAATGCAAAAAAATTGCTTTGTATTCCATCCGAGATAATCCTGACTGAAGTCCAACTTGCAATAATGTTATCAATTATGAAATAGGCCATTATTAATTGCAACCCATATTTTCAATAAATAGTTAAAACGCTATAAATAGTGAAATAAATAGTGAACGCACAAAATAAATAGTAAATGTCCCTGTCTGATCTAGTTTCCATAGCTTCAGACAGAAATAAATTAGCAATAAAAGTCTAAAGATGCCAGTTGTCAGCAGAGAAATGGAGTCATTTTCTATCCGAGACTATCTTGCATAAATACTGAGTGAACTCTAGCTCGCAGTAATGACATTAACTGTAAAACAAGATTTTATTAAACATAACCGTATTTTCAATAAATAGTTAAAACATAATATCTTTTAACTACGGAACTAGTTTCCATAGCCTCAGGCAGATATAAATGAGCATAATATTATTAAGAAGTATCTGAAGATGAAAGCTGTTGCCAGAAGAATGGCATTATTTCTCTGTCTGAGACCATTTTACTTAAATAATGCGTGACGCGCAACTTCCAGTAATGATTTTAGTTATGAATTAGATTTTTATTAAATACAATGAATATTTACAATAAATGGTTTAACGTAAGTATTGCTGCAAGCAAATTGCTTATAAAAGAAATATTTCGGATAAAAAAGTAAGAGTGCATTTGTTAAGCAAAAGTATGAGTTGATTGCTTATTTCATTGAAGCCTGGCAAAGCATATAAGGGTAAGGATGCCTTCACGGAGGACTTCCTATGTGAAACTGATTGCATTCCTGAATCGAAATACATTAAGATACCCAAACATCTAATCTAGATGTTCACCGGAATTGGAACCCGAATTGATCTACCACTATTAAAAAAAAATTAAATATTCGGTTACTGCTAAGAAAAAATTCAATTGCGTTTGCAGCTATATTGCAATTGTAAATGTCATTATCTCTACACATAATAAAAGAAAGAGTCTGCCTGTGTGTGTGTGTGTCTTTCGTTCGTGCTTAGCGTAAGCTAATAGATCCAGGGCTTCGAAATTTGGTGCATAGGTGCATCTAGATAAGAGCCAGTACATCTCGAAGCGATTTTTCGAAATTCGAATTAGATTATTTTTTATTTTATGTTTTTTGACGAAATCGCGTCATTTTGAGACATAATGGGTTATAGGAAAGCGAGATATTACTCTATACATTTCATTTTCACATCGTCGTGAAGCGCAGGCACTTAGCTATTTTACGAACTTAAAATAAATTTCATATTTCAATAAATCGATTAAATACGAATTTCTTTAGCAAAGTGAGCTTAATACCTTTGCGATTGAATTTTTTTAAAGTTTATTTTAAAAATTGTACTGTTTATTTTCCTATCATTTTTGGACACGTTAAACTTTAATCCTTCCGACTCCTTTTACAAAAAGTATTTTGGAAAAATAATAATATTTTCTATTTTTTTAAAATTTTTTAAATGAAGCTTCCGAAAACACTTCTCACATCTCACATATTTTAAAATATGGTAGATTTTTGATGAAATCGCATCATTTTGAATAAATTCATTCTTTTAGAAATGTGGGTTTGGCAACGTTTTTCAACGTATTTCTTATGTCACTTTTTTTAAGAAATTTAAAAGTTTAAGAATTGAAAAATTGTTTCCATTTGCAAATGTAAATTGTTTAATTAACTTATTAGGATAATTAATATTTATATTAAGGGATATTGCTTATTTCATTCAATTTTTTATATTATGTTTAGATTATATATAATTTTAATTATAAAAAAGTTTTGCATGATTTTTTTAGGAAATACAGCTCTTCATCTGTTTATACCATTTGAGTTCTTAAGATTTTGCAAAGGGAAGTTGGTTAATTTATTTATTAGGATAAGTAATATTTGCATTAAGGGATATTGCTTTATTTCATTGTCATTTTATATATATATATAACAGGTTAAATGGCTGCGATATGACTGCTGACACATTTTCTCAGAAGATTACCTAAAGTATCATAACATGTCAAAATTTCAGAAAAAGAATCACTCAAACTATCCAGTAAAGAAATGTTTAAAAAATTTTGACTCATCAGAAATGGCATGGAGTTATTTATATTATTGCAGAATTTTTATATAATATTTTACGTAGTTATGGTGGTGGTTAAGAAGGGGGATATAAATTATGTTTTAACAAATGTTTAATACACATCTCATGCAATCAGTTTGCTAAAAATTCAAGATGTATATGTTTCTCTGGTATATACATCAGGGCCGTATGCAAGGGAGGGTTTTGTTCTTAACAAAGAAAAAATAGTTGGAAGAACTTACGGGGCCATCGGTCCCAGGTGTGTCTTTTAGGCATTTTGTCGATACGTTTAAATGCCAGACGAGGGGCTGGCCGCATAGCGGATAGTATTTATACGACTGCAGTTACATCTGCCTTAATTACAGTTGCACCAACTTTGTTTAATCAACAAAAGATAGCTTAAATTTTAACAAAAAGTTAAATACCATATGCTTTGCAAAATGACCGTATTCGGCGAAATTGCTATCCGAGAGGGCGCATGAAAGTTTAATTAAAATCTTCAATTCCCAAAATGCTTCTAGATTATTATTTACATTCATTTCTTCCGTCAATTTCAGAAACATGATCGTGCCTGCAAATTTTGTTTTCAAATACCCTAAATAAAAATAATGTGCCTTATTTAAGGCGTAATAAAACCGCGAGTGCTAACAAATTCCTTTGTAATTCTAGTTAATAAACATACACAGAACAATTATAACTGCTGCAAAATTACTGTCGTAGATGCAATTGTAATGCAACTGTAATCATAAATTGCGTACATGCAATTGCACTGCAGCTGAATTATCTGCAACTGCAGTTATGTTTTAATTGTACAATTTATAATACAAATATATTGTAATTGCAATTGCATTGCTATTGAATCAATTGTAATTGCAATTGCATTGTTATTGAATCAATTGTAACTGCAATTGCATTGCTATTGAATCAATTGTAACTGCAATTGCATTGCTATTGAATCAATTGTAATTGCAATAGCATATTGCGAATCAATTGTAATTGCAATTGCATTGCTATTGAATCAATTGTTATTGCAATTACATTGTAATTGCTCGATTTATAACTGCAATTACATTGTAACTGAAGACTTTCAAATTACAATTATAATGTAATTATTAACGTTAATATCAATCACAGTTTAATTACTTTAATTGTAATTTCAATTTAGTTATCTTGTAATTACAAGTAATTGGAATTGCTATGTAATTGCAATTACAATGTAATTAATTGCGTCGTAACTGAATTAATTATATTTGCAATTGCATTATAATTCTATTATTAATCAATTACATTGTAACTAAATTATATATAACTCTTCTGAACACGCACACTCATAAAAATAAATAAATAATAAAATAAAGTAAAGGGGGTTTATGGAGGTAAGAAACGTATTGCTCCCAACTGTGGTGGTATAAATCCAAGAATGTATCTGTGGAATAATTGTTGTGTCTTTGCATATAAGTCTATGGAAGTGATCATACGCGAAATGTCTTAAATGTTTAT
>KK120203.1:145134-155654 GCA_000611955.2 Stegodyphus mimosarum
ACAAATATTTAACATTAATGGAAATCCAAAGTTATTAAACTTAAAAACAAGTTTCATGTTTACAAAGCTTAAATAAACTAAAGTTTTAAGAATTAAATTCTAACTGATATCTAAAAGAAAACAAATTAATAATAGTAAAATGGTATTGTTATTAAGTAACTATTAAATAAAACTACCTTTCACAAGGAATATAAAAGTAAAATATAGTTTTCGATAAAATTTTCAATAAGGTTTTCCAGTTTTTATATATAAACCAAGGCATACTAATCAATATGTTATGCTAAATAACTTTTAAAAAGTCATTTTTAAAAAAACATTTGCTTCTGATAGCATTTGGAAAATGACAGCATTTGACAGCAATTGCATAGGAGAAGGTTTCTTCTTCTCGAGACTAATCCTCGCAATCGTTCGGTCATTCTCTTCGTCAGGCTCACTCTCCTGTCAACGAGTATGTTTACTATTTCAGCCACTAAACGTGATGTGTGACCCCCATGTTCGATGGCAACTTTTCATCCTCTTGATGCGTATTATCATCCCTTTGAATTTATCGGTTGATATTATCATCCCTTTGAATTTATCGGTCGAATTTGGAAAACATTTTGCGTACCACACTGACTCCAGAAGGAAATCTTCTGCAATTTAAAATATTCCAAACATTCTTTTAAATAATATGAAGACATTTTTTGAAAACAGCACAGCTGTTAACCACATTCACAACAGCCTTTTGAAAACTGCACTATTTCTTGATTCACATTTTTGAGTTCTGCTTTTACAAGCCTAACCTATCATGCTAAATAGGCCTGTAAAAATAAATAGATTTATTTACTACTTTGAATGCATCAAATATGAATAATAAGTTATATATTTATTACTAAACTTCCTTGAGTTATTTTGTAGATGTTATCATATAGATTCGAGTTTATGAATTAATTTTGGGTATTAGCTTAAGTTTTAAATCTATTACTATTTTTAAATCGTGCAAAAATGTTCTGGTATGCTCGTTCAAAAATGTTTTCGTTTTCTAAAAGTTTCGCATGACATGGAAAATTGGAATTTTGTTTAAACAGATTTTATACATTTGTTTTCCACTGAGTTTCGAGAGTTTTACCAGTTTAAGTGTTAGCAAAGAGTTACGAGAGCCATCTAAGACTTAAATAACTTGAAGTAAAAGTTTTCTCGAGATATTAAACAAAGACATTACGCAAAGTGCGAGTAAAAATACAGAAACCGAAGACGGATATTTGATTTTGTCTAGGTCCAAAAAACTAAAGCGAAAATAGCTTTGAGTATAATACAGCTTCTTTTTAAAAATATAAGTGTTTAATTTCTTTTCCCAGCTTTTACTAATTTACTATTTTTTTTCTATAGAAGTTCACTTTTCGTCCATTTAATACAAACAAGGAAACTTTAATCAGGATTTTTTTGTGTGAGCTTACAGTAAAAACATCTTAAATAAACCTTTTTCCAGCACAAAATTTCAAAGAAAATATATCAGGATTTAGATGCAAAAAAGCGCTTGCTTCTTTAGTTAGAAGAGATTAGCTTAATTTAATCTGCTGTTTATAAAAGGTAAAAAGCGTGCATTTTAAATTTCCTTAACACTGAGTTTTGTGTTTAACATGTTCAGATTTGCCAGAACTTCGGTATAAAAAAAGAAAAAAACAAATATTCAGAAAAAAAAATTCTGATAGCTTTCAGATTTTACATTACGCCCAAAGGGAAGTTTTTTTAACTTTTTGTGTGTTACCTTTATTTATTAAATATCATGTTCTTTGCACTTAAATGATACAATTCTTCAACAACAATATTGCAAAATAATTTTAAAACAAGCATATCTTTAGAATTTCTGACACACAACCTCGCGTATTGGAGATGAAAATGTTTACGTTTTCGTACAGTAATTGCCATTCATTGCTTTGAAATCGTTGAGTTTGTTAATCAAAAATTCGTTTCACTTTTACAAAATATGACATAGTAAAAAAAAGATCTGAAAGGCTTTAGATTTTAAATAACGTCCAAAGGGGCGGTTTTTTTTTAACATTCTGTGTGTTACTTTTATTAGTCCAAATGCGCTTGGTCCCAGAGAGACTATCGTTTTCGTTTTCCGATTTTACGTTGAATCAAAAACAGCTTTTCAAATTGCTCATACCGAACATTATCGCCCTGTATTATATTTGAAGAAATTAAATAATGAAGAATCTGCCTAAATGTATCATATTCTCCAAAGATGATAAAACAACGGTACCTAGAGCCATCCAGTTTTAAATAACGTACATTTCCACCCGAATATGCGCATCTGGAAGCCCAAATTTGGAATTTGGAATTTATTTTATAATCTATTTCATATTTAATAAAACTTAAACGAATTTTTGATAAACAAACTCAACGATTTAAAAGCGAGTAATGGCAACACACCGCGGGGAAAAAAACATTTTTATATCCAGCACCCGCAACTGTGTATCGGAAATTCTAAAGATATGCTCATTTTAAATATTTTGCGATATTGCTGTGAATTTTATGGTTTAAGGGCGAAGAACATGATATTTAATAAATAGAGGTAACATGCAAAGCGTTAAAAAACTTGCCCCTTTAGACTTAATTTAAAATCTGAAACCTTTCAATTTTTTTTATATTTTTTTATTATTAAATATCATGTTCTTCGCACTTAAACCATAAGATTTAGTTCAAGAGCCAATATTGCAAAATAATTTTAAATTGAGCATATCTTTAGAATTTCCGATATACAGTCTCACGCGCTGGAGATAAATATGTTTTTTCTACCAATCGTTGCCATTGCTGGCTTTGAAATCCTTGAGTTTGTTAATCAAATATTCGGTAAAGTTTTACGAAATATGAAATCGATATTAAAACATATTCCAAATTTCAAATTTGGACTTCCAGATGCCCATATTCTGGTGGAGAGGTTCGTTATTCAAAATTGGATGGCTCTAGGTACCTTTGTTTTATGACAATGCGAGAAACATACGTACATTTAGGCAGATTCTTCATTTTTTAATTTCTTTAAATGTTATACAGGGCAATAATATCTGGTGGCAACAGTTTGAAAACTGAGTCAACGCAAAATGCTAAAACGAACTAATAACGCACTTTGGGCTAATTATTTGTCGATGGAATTTTATGCATTGAAGGAAGTATCCGAATCCTTGGCATGATATTTCTTTGTTGCATCTATGCGTTATTTATTTGGCTAATGATTTATCACAAGAAAGATTGATTTATAAAAGTGATTGAAAAATACATGTTTATGAAAATTATATTAATTGTGTGTCACACATTCTTGTGCGAAAAATTTTAAAAAACCAACATTTTGAGTTCATTTAAAAACTGCACTTTTCGGTGTTAAGGAGAAAGGCAAACTAGAAATTAGTACAGGAAATTTAATTAAAAAAAATTGAGGTATAATATTATGTAAGCTTTTTGCGCTCTTTCTCTTTATTTATATATTTAATCTTGTGCAAGATGCAAACTTATGAAAAGGTATGGTTACCTTTTTTGAAACATTTTCACTGAGTATTTAATTAATCTGGAGAGATTTTTACTATATTGAAAAATGAAATTGGAAAATGAAATTGGAATGACACAATGGTAATTGCAAACACGTTATATAAAATATTAATAATTTTTGTGACAATGTTTTCTCAATTGCTGAGCATTTCTGTAATATGTGTATATAGAAAAAGGGGCGGAAAGAGGGTAGAAAATATAATGATAAATATAACTTAAAAGACACAATTGTTAATAGAGGTACAAAGTACAAATCCATTAATGTTTCCGAAGTCAAAATCATCAATTTAAATCTAGTAAGATGACATGTAATTATAAAGTTAAAAATACGAAACAGTTGTCAATGAAATAATGAAGTATGAGTAATGAATCTTATAATCAAAATTTACAAAAAAAAATATATATTTGCTTGTTTTGTAAAACATTTCCTTCAATGTATGTTGTTTAATCTGTTTACGTTTTGGTACTATTTCTTTAAATTTATAAATAGACACAATTTCTTGTTCGGTTGCAAAGTTTCATTGTCCAGTTCCTGTAATTGCAGGTTCAAGAATTCCAACTAAATTATCAATCGAAATATTTTCACATGCAAAAACTCTATCACTTTCTTAACTATCGATAGCCAAGATTTCTGAATTTAAAACGACATTACAGATTTCGCAGTCTATTACTTGATTAGGGACGATAGGCTGATTGACTGGGGCTTTGGCACCGCAATGAAAACCTTCTGTAATAAGTATCTTCATTTAATATCACTTCTCCATATTTCATCACAAATTCCAGTAACTTAAAAATTTTGCAATCTATAGGGTTTAAAATGTATGTAAAAATAATGTTGCTTTTTTGTCTAATTTTGAAGTCGTATATTCTTAAGCCTGAAACCCCCAACGGCGTTTTCTCTTGCCAAGGCAGCTATAGAATACCAAATAAGCTTTCGCTTTGCAAATCCTGCTACAGCTCCACGATTAGAATCTCTTTTCGACGTAACCGAATATTCAGACTTTAAATTTGAAAAGCTAGGTCTGATAATAATGGTTCTCAAAAATAATAAGCTGGATAAAATTAAAATAAACAAGAGCTCCGTTTGCTATATCTTTATTATATGCGGCTTAAGTGTCTGTTTGTCGCCGATAGTTTATTGGTTCCTTGCGTAACTGTACTAGCCAATGGGGTGAAGTTGCCACGTCATTCAAATAGTAAAATAAATTTTATCACAATACTTATCATTGTTTTAATTGAAATATCATGGTATTTAAATACTTTTAATTCATACAAGTGTTGCTTATTATGCATTTAACTCCATTTACATTTAAATTACCTAGAAACTTGCAAAAGTTGAGAAATTAAAAGAGACGAAACCAACTAACGAGTTGTACGTAGTACATCTCATCAGGTAGGTTTACCCAAACGCCTATGCTAAATATCCTTTCCCGTAAAGGATTTAAAATTTTACCCGATTTCATTCCGAAATTGTATTTTAAACTGAATTTTCAGCCGAATGCAAATTGAGCTTGTCAAGGGAACGTGAACATTTGTTTGCATTAACAATCATCTGTTTTTGAAATGGTTTACAACTGAACGCAAACTGAACGTGTCAGGGGGAAGGTGACCATTTGTTTGCATCAGCAATCATCTTTAGGAAGTATCGATGGTGGTTTAATGCAAATTATTCGCGATAAAAACATCGCATTTCCATTTCTTTTGCTTTTAGGTCTGGTTGAGACACAGTCTACTAAGTTTAAATATATTAGATGATACTGTAGAGACATTAGGTATTTTTGGAAGCAGGATACATGAAAAATAAGTAATGCCCTCACCGGGTCCCGAACCACGGACTTCTCGAATACGCGCCGAGCATGCCAAGAAGCGGGAGAAATGCCTTATAATACATTTTCACCAAAAACATCTGTTACAGGGAAGGAAAAAAGAATTCAATGAGGAAATTTCAGATTAGGTTTACTATTAAAAAAACTACGATACATAAAAAATAAAAATATAAAAATGCAAATATGTGTCTTCTTATTAAAATAATATTTAAAAAATCTGGTTTCAGATTTTATATTACTTCCAAAAAGTCTCTTTTTTAACGTTTTGCGTGTTACCTTTATTTATTGAATATCATCTTATTTGCACTTAAACCATAAAATTCCAATCCAGCAGCAATATCGCAAATGAATTTAAAAAGAGCATATCCTTGAAATTTCCAATGAACAGTCTCACGTGCTAGAGATAATATTTTTCCGTATAATGGTGTCATTGCTCGCTTTGAAATCGTTGAGTTTCTTTATCAAAAACTCATAAATGTTTTACAAAACATGAAATCGCTAATAAAACAAATTTCAAATTTAGGCTTCCTGACGCCTATATTCGGGTGGACACGTACGTTATTGAAAATATGATAGGTACCGCTGTTTTATCACAGTACAACAAACATAGATACATTTATGCAGATTCTGTATTATTTAATTTCTTTAAATAAAATACAGAGCAGTAACGTTTAATGGCAACATTCTGAGAAGTGAAACGCCACAAAATGTGAAAACGAAATAATAGCTCTTCTGAGCTAACGCCATTTAGACTAATAATACCGTCGCCATTTTGTACAAATACGGTTTTCTCATATAACAAGTTCTTTACTAAAATCATGTTAAAACTATTGCACCTTTAAAGCTGCGACTTTTGTTTCTGCATTTTTTTAATGCAAAACAATTAAATCTGTCCTTCACAATGCTCTACTTTGCAAATGTTTTATGACGTTTTTTCGTCATACGTGTATCGTTTCAACGTCATTAATGGTTTTTAAATGCACTGATCAATTTGCGCAGGAAAGCAAATGGGTGTTGCCATTTAAAAGCTTCGAAATGTTTTCATAGTAACCGTAACCTTGAAAGCTCTATTGCAAGTCATTACAATCGGGAGCCCATACTTTCAAATAACAGTATCTGAAATTTCACTTCGATTAAACCAATCGGTTTAGATAAGCCACTGTATATCCGAGAAATAGTCTTATGACTACCTTGTATATGGTTTTATATTCTAAATCTTGGATTCCTGAGGAGCATAGTTTCTAAATTTCTAGGGAAACAAATTATAAAGTTTTGCTTAAAATTGTTTTAGGCGTTATACTAGAATCAGCATGTGAATTTATACTGTAATTTTTTAAAGTTTATGATATATATGTTTTTAAGACTCCAAAATATATTTGTAATGTTTGGCACTTTCATATTGAACTCTATAAGACTGTATTTGAAGATTTTGAAATTGAAATTCATTATTTTGCTTTATTTCTTAAATTTGAGAATGACTGATTATAACAGATAAATTCAATCTAAAATCTGTTTTAAACACCTTCAGTATCAATTTGCGTGATATTTATTAACTCTATTCTGTGCAAACGTTTCACATTTCACCTTTTGGTTTCATAACAGCGAAAGACCAATGCACAAGCAAAGATAAGTCATTTATTTTAATCTTAGTCCAGAAACTAAATGTCAGTCGACCACACCCCGTAAATCTTCATTCATTAAATATGTAAGGCCAAAAAAAGTCTCGCATGATAATACTGAGTAAGATTGTTGATCATTCGACGAAAGACTGAAGTTCACGGACATTAAACACATTTAGTCTCAGCCTTTATCTATTTCGTGCAATACTGTATGTTTTGCAGGTGCATACGTAAATTTATAACTTAATAAATTTGAAATGTGTAGAAATTGAAATGAATAGGATTTGTATGAGACGAAAAGTGTGCTATTCGTTTTAATCTGTAGGTGGTATATACTGAAAAGAAGAAAGGCAGTTAATATTTTCTTGTTTTTATGTGAACACTTCGTCTCACATGCACATAGAAACCCCAATAATTCGGACTCCTGATGCTTGGTTCTCTGTTTATCCGGATCATTTACTCATCATTCAAAGCCAAAAATGTTTCCTGCATTTAAATCTTTCTATTTAATTGTATTGTTTTATTTCCCCTGGAATAGAACTAAGTTACAGGTTTAGAAATAAAATGCAATTCACTGATTTGCTCAAAGGTAACGAAATTTTTCAAAAATAAGAACATTTGCGTCCTTTTCAGTTCTCTGAACGAAATATTGCAATCGTGAAAAATTTCGGGTATCGTATTTGAACTAAAATATCCAATTTGAGAGTTCCCGAATGCATTCGGACGTTTCTTTAGTGACGTTTGTACGCATGGAAAGAATAAAGGGCTCTTTTTTCCAAACGAATTGCAAACTGGATTTAAAAATACATTCAAAAGGAATATTTTTTATTATGTCTATACGTATGTGCATATGTATGCATCTCGCATAATTCAAAAATGATTAGTCGTAGAAGGCGGACAATTTGTTGGTATATGGGACTGCTGTAACATCTAGTTTTGCACCTCCTTTTTCATCGCAATCGGCAGCACAAAACGTATACTACATATATATATATGTATTTTACACACACACACACATATATATGTTAATGTAAAATATAAAGTATACGATGGCTTTACTCTACGCGAACAGGCAACTCTAATTAACGTTCCACAATTTTAGGATCTTCGCCTAGACCAGTACTTTCGAAAACACTCTTCCATGTTAAGTAACCGTCATCATAAATAGCAAGGTACGCGTCATTTCTAGTATGACTGTCATCGCATGCTATAAAAATCTCCTCGGCTTTGTCTCTTTTTCTTACCTTTTGTTTAAGAAATTATGACGCAGTTTAAATTGGATATTTCCTAATTTAAATGACTAGGGATATGGAATTTGATGCCCTTCGTCTAAAAGAAAAAATGATCCACCGTTTAACAGAATAAAGACATGGAACTTTAATAGTAAAAGTCTTCTGTCTCATACCTTCCACTCTGCGACGACAACACTCGGATTCTGATGTGACCTGATTGCTCAGCTTCATCATTCCAATGCCCATCTAGTAAATTATGACATATATATAACCATATGAAAATGTTGCATGTAAAAGTACACTGGTGTGCAAAAATTTAGGACGAAGTCGAAAAATTAGCATATCAGCTGAACGAAGAGGCAGAGCGGACAGAAAGACCAATCAGGAGATTAAGTAAGGTGATGTACGGTAGCACATGCGCAGATATGCAGGTAGACGTACTGGGGCAGTGTCTGAGTAGTATAAAGCATGTTGTCGGTGTAAGATCAGTATTTCTGGCAAAGAGATTGCACGCCGTATAGCATATAAAATCACACCGAGTTGCTGCCTCAGCGAGAAATGGCGAATAATCGATCTGTTAGACGACATCTGGATGCTTTTACCCGAGGTCGAATCATTGGCAAGTTGGAGGAAGGCCGCAGTGTGACAAGTGTGGCTGCAGAGTTCGGAATTGCTCACAGCATCGTTTCACGACTTTGGAGACAATTTTAAATGTTGGAGTTTTTAAGTTTTAAATATTCAATAACACAAGAAAGTCAAGAATACGAATAACAATTCTCTAATCACATGACTATAACAAACACTGCATGGGTGTAAACAATAGTGTGACAGACATGATAAAACAACATTTAGACTGTAAAACTTGTGTGTTCAAATAAAACAGTAAACAGTACCAGATAATACTCCAAGAAGGAATTAACATTGCGTTGTGTTTAAATTTAATATAATATAACAACTCGTTAAAGTTTTAATTAAATCTATTGGATACAGTGTTCTAAGTTAATAGTGAAACATACAAGGTAAGTTAAATTAAATTTCATTTATTAAGGGTAAACAGAACTAGTAACAATAAACATAACGTAATGGTGGTACGTGTTTAAGTGAGATAATGAAAAGTCATACCAATTGCACTACAAGGTGGGGGCCCGATAGAATGTCACAATTACTTAACAGCGCACTTTGAAGAACATTCTGCCACGTAACAGCATACGTAGATGAAAAGTAAAGCCATATTGAGTCTAAAAGGGAAAAGAGAATGTTAGTTAATATGACGGGCAAGTAATGAAGTTATAGAGCCTTCCGCCCCTTCTATCTGGGTATCGTCCTTTCTGCGTCGCCGGCTATCAGTGGTTTTCTCCCCGCAAATACTTCATCCATCTTTTCGCGGTTACGTAGACGTTGTACTCGGGACGAAGCTACAGTTGTCTGGTCTGATGACAGCCTTTCGAAAAATTTTCCTTCTCTCGTCTGCCAAACGTCTCTCCCTCTCGTATATCGCTGCACCTTTTTCTTCCTTCCTCCAATCACTTGTTTGGCGATCCGAGATGGTAAAAAACAAGCCAAGGGCATGGCAAACTTGTTGAAAGAATCCAAACTGGAAGGTGAAGCAAGGGAGTTGGGATGCTGTATGTTGGCGAATAATAGCCGATCCTCCAAGGTCATCAACCTGTCAGCAGGAGCTCGCCTCGACCAGGGTCCCATTTTAGCATGGTGAACGCTTGCAAGGAAACGAATCACCCTGACCCCTCAACCTTGGCGTGGCGTAGCTGCATACAAAACAAGCTGATCCAGCAGGGTGCAGATTTCTCACTTGATGAAACATATTTCCCAGACCACTGTCTGGCAGGGCGAGCGAACGTCACAACAAAGTCATAAATCTACGTAAAAAGTTTTTCGAAAAGAATTAAGGATTTGTTTTTAAATATTAATTTAATACAAGACCGAAGGAAATTACTTCAATTAAAATATAAAAATCACATAGAAAAAATTTTTATGTTTTCTACAACACCAAACACGACCACCATAGTCAGAAAATATGGATCCCAACTTAACAGAAAAGGGGGTACATTAACAAAACTTAATTAAACTTTAACACCAACTTGTGTAAGGCAAAAACTTTAAAAGTGCTTTTAAAAAATTGACCTTAAGGGTCAACTTAACAAGAAATTAAACATAAACAAAAATAAATAGTTAACCAAACTACCTTAAGGAAAAAGAAAAAAAAATAATTACTCTAGCAACTTAAAATCAAAGTTAACCAAAACTGTCAAAAAAATTAAATGACAACAATTACTTTTCAGCAAGGCAAATAAAAAATT
>KK120204.1:11391-32788 GCA_000611955.2 Stegodyphus mimosarum
TCTAGAATCTTAGATCTATAAATCTTGCATTCAAATCCTTCTAAACTTTCCAAGGTGCAATGTCTAA
The DNA here is from genome assembly GCA_000611955.2 of Stegodyphus mimosarum. Lineage (NCBI taxonomy): Eukaryota > Metazoa > Arthropoda > Arachnida > Araneae > Eresidae > Stegodyphus > Stegodyphus mimosarum. Next base: position 11,459 of record KK120204.1, read on the forward strand.
AATCCGAAAGAAAGACTACCACTACCAATTCTGCAACAGCGAAAAGTCAGAAGTATTTGAAAAAAAAATTTCACACATACACACACACACAAAAAAAAAAACAAAAAATTAAATTAATTTTATAGAGAAAACGGATGCCCATTCAGAAAGTTCTGAATATTCTGAGACAATTACATGGAGGAAAACTCTTACCATGAAAAAATAAAAAAGAAAACATTTTAAAATAATTACACAGCTATTTTGCTTTTGTAAAGAACTGTTTTGTAAATTATGCTTTTTGGCATTTATTAGCTTGTTTATTTTCGGATTCAAAATATTATAACAATAAGTTGCCAAAATAAAAAGAAATATCACTTTATAATTTAACAGGGAAAAATAAAATGTTTTGTATCAATGTTAGTTCTTAAATATAATTTCGATTATTTTAACGAAATTTATTAACGTTACAATGTTCTAAACATAAGTATTGAAAAATTCACAGATCTCCGAATTAAAAATTTTGTATAGAAACTGATCTTAAAATCGTCAAAATGTTGATAAGTAGCCAAATGTAGAACAGTTTAATAAAAGAATTCGCATCCCCCAAAAGGAAAAGTTGTTTAAGAGCTCTTCATTAGAAAAAAGAAACAATTTTTAAATGCCTATGTTTCATTTCTTGCCTAGAAACTCGAGTATCGTAGTAAGTATATATTAGAAATAGGAAAAATTCAAACAATAACCATATTTGACAGTGAATCACCAAAACTATTCCTCGAAAATGCTAATTTGCACTTGAAATGGCAATCATAAAAATTGACCGAAATTTTAGATGATTAAAATTAAGGACCTTCTACTGATTTTGGACAAAATTAAGGACTTTTAAGGACCAAAAATAAATTCTAAAAAACCTAAGGACTTTTAAGGACTCTTAAGGACCGTACGAACCCTGTAAATTTGATGTGCACTTTAAATACATATGTTTTGAAAGCCTGGTGTATTCACAAGCATATCAAGCAAGATTTTTCTTCCTTAAACTAAGATCTTTCCGAATTTTGAATGTATATCTATAGATGAATTGAAACGATTCTGGCTTCATTAACTCTAAGAATTTCAAATAAGAAGAAACTTTATAATTCATATCGAATTCCCAGCAATACTATACACACAGGCATAAATTTCTACAATGCTTTAAAAATAAATAATTTTTAAAACTGTGTCATTTAGCTTTACAATAAATATTTGAATAAAGCATTTTGCAGATTGAAAAATAAGTGGACAATAAGATATTGCATATTTTAACAATCATTTCTTTTTTACAGGAACATCAGAAGACGGCATAAAATACCTACAGTACTTAACAAAAGTTCCTCGTATAAGTACAGTTGCAATGTTTCTATCAGCTGAAGAAAAGAGAGGTAACGCAATAATTAATTTTACACATAATCTAGTACAGAATGTACATGCAGATGAAACCTTCTTAAAAAGCCTATCCATGGTTTCAGACAATTTTTTTTGTAGGTGGCTTCCTTAGAAAATATGACTATTAATGATATTTAATATCAGTCACTTTCAGATGTAGTTGTATTAGAAAGTCGCTCATTGTGAAAATTTTATTGCATTAAAATCAATTTAGTAATATATTTCTACTTCAATAGCTGCAAAACTTCATTTTTGCAATAGTAAATTATTCATTAACACTTTTAGTTTTACTGAGAATAAGAAATAATGAAATGGAACATATAGTTCAAGAATTTAAAATAATTTACTTGAATGTTGATGTCCAACTCTCAGTAATTTACACAGTCCAGTCACATTAATGTGACCATCTGTCAAAAGCCAGAATAACCACCTTTCGCAGAGCGGACTGCTGCGAGACGTGCAGGAAGAGAGTCACATAGGTCCCTGAAGGTGTTCTCTGGGATGTTGAGCCATGCCGACTCTAATGCCGTGGCCAGCTGCGCTAGATTACGCGGTTGAGGATCCATGGCGCGAACAACTCGATCGAGATGGTCCCACAGATGCTCGATTGGGTTTAAGTCAGGTGAGTTTGCTGGCCAGGGGAGGACGGTAAACTCATCCTGGTGCTCTTCGAACCACGCACGTACACTGGCAGCTGTATGGCACCTCGCATTGTCCTGCTGGAAGATGCCATCATCCTGAGGAAAAACAATGCGCATGTAGGGGTGAACATGGTCCGCAAGGACAGATGCGTACTTGTATTGATCCATTGTGCCTTCCACAATGATCAGTGAACCTAGAGAATGCCAGGAAAACATTCCCCAGACCATAATGCTCCCGCCTCCAGCTTGGACCGTTCCGGCAATGGTTGCAGGGTGGTTCCTTTCAGAGGTTTCACGCCTTATACGCCAACGTCCATCTGTCCGATGGAGCATAAAACGCGATTCATCCGAAAACGCAACCTGTCGCCACTCAGTGGACGTCCAGCTGCTGTACTGGCGTGCAAATTCTAGCCTTCGCCGTCGATGAACAGCAGTCAGCATAGGTGCACGAACCAGGCGTCTGCTTCGGAGGCCCAGACGCAGCAATGTTCGCTGAATAGTACTTTGGGAGACACTTTTGGTAGCCCCTTGGTTCATTTTGGTGGTCAGTTGCTCAACGGTAGCCCGTCTATCTGCCCGAACGCATCTCCGCAACCGTCGTTCGCCTCTGTCATCTATGGCCCGTGGTGCACCACATTTGCCACGTCGCTGATTTTGGACAGTCCCATTTTGCCATGCACGGTACACTTTTACCACGGCGGCACGCGAACAGTTCACAAACTCAGCCGTTTCGGAAATGCTTCCACCCTTAGCCCGAAAGCCAATGATCATGCCCTTTTGGAAGTCGGATAAATCGCTTCGTTTCTGCATTACGCCAATGATTGAAATGTTTTCCGAAGCCCTCACACACCCTTTATATACGCTCAACTGCACTGTGCTGCCACCTGCCTTCTGTGATTGGTTATTTAACTCTGACATGGAAAGTACGTGGTGGTCACATTAATGTGACTGGACTGTGTATATTATTACAACAAGATGAAAAATAACGCTTGGAATATACATTACGGATTTTGGTTAACAGTCTGACTACACATAACTTGCCGTTATAAGCAATCATTCAGTATCTCCCTCTAATTACTAGAACTGATTCAATGTTTCAGGCGCTAAAAACTATTATAAAATGCAGTCAAGCCTAGGTACTTCTTTAAGTGAGCCTAGTTTCACATCGTAAGTAAAAGGCACTTTTGTGCAGTTATATTTCAGCGCCCACATAGACATAAAATTGATTTTGCAAATTAAAATGAATTTAATTTCAAGAAATTTTTAAATCCTATGCAATGATACATTTCAGACTTGAAATATATGACGTCACGTCGAAGCCGCCACAAAATTCTTAATTAGATCATTTCTGTATAAATTACTACTAATATCATTTTTATTAACATCATAAAATAAACTAGTAAATGATTCTTCAAAATGTTTCATTAATTCTATGCTTTTTTTCTTTGAAAGATATAAATATCCTCACTACATTAATGATATGAAGCACTATCATCTTAATTGTTATAATCAGAAGTATATTAAATAGGTAATACATGCAGCACTTTAAAATGTTATGTTTAAAATATTTTCATAAATATGAAATAGAATTTTTAACAGAAATGGCATAAGGAAACCTATTTTTTCTCTAAAACTTTAAAAGATGTATTGTTTCTTGAAACGAAAATGTGTCATCAGTACTTCAACAGTCGGAATTTTTATTACCGCTCACTTGCATGTGTATATCCTCGTAGTGTTAATCTTTTAATATGTTGTGGAGTTTTACTATTTAATTCTAAAGTTCTAACTAAAACCCCATGAATTCTAACAAGCGAATAATCACTTAAGTGTGTGAACAGAACACGTAAGACTTAAAGAGGGTTTACAACCCTTTATTTTTCAGTATATTTACAATCAGTTCCTACTTGGAACTTTACACAAAGCCTTTACTCGGGCTTGAACTTATAATAATAATTTAAACTAAACTAGCTTAACTAAACTATTTGAAAGGTATAGCCGAAGCTATCAGAGATCTAACTAGTTAGCCCCTAAGTATTAATTTAATCGGCGAAGCCAAGCAAAGGCCTAATGTATGGCCGAGCGTAGCAATAGCTAAGAGAGACGTAGCCAAAAGGCAAACGCGCACTAGTCAGGGAATCAGACTCTCTCTCTCTCGAAGTCAGTGAAGTCACGACTTCACTGACTTCTCATTGCATTCTTTCTCATTTGCATTAACTGCCTTTCTGAATTTACATTCTGGCAGGAAATTGTAAGCTGAAATTAGAATAAGATAGGAAAGATACAAAACTTAAAATAACTGTTTATAAACTTAGGATAAACCTTATAATGCTTTATGTTGATTTTTTCTTTTATATCTCATTTTGTCACGTACTTGCTCAGTTTAGAGGTTTAGTAAACAGCAGGTAGATTTTATGTCAAATGGCATAGGTGAAAATGAGAAGTAAAATCAATCAGCATGATTCGTTACAGAAGACTGGCTGTTTCCACCACTGCTCCTTTCCTACAGAGACTATTGATCAGAACAAACCAGAAAGCCTGATGTATGCATGGTTGGCAAAATCATAACTTTGTGTAGAGTCCCTGAGGCTGTAACCCAGTTAATATATTTTAAGGTTCCAATAAGCCACTAAAGCATCGGAGGTGATAAGTTGTTTTTGTATTATTTTAAGTCTCACTAGATGCAAAGCATTAAGTTTTGCATTAATTTTTACATATTTGTGAAAGATTAAGAAAAGGCAATAACTCACTTTAACATGCAGGGATAACTTTTAAGGGTGGCCAGTTAGTTACAAATAATTAAATTAGCTAGTTAGATACCCTTAGTCATTATAGATTTACACAACCATTATTAAATATATTTTTCAAAAACATTTGTTAAAAAGCACTATCAAAAACACAATCTATTAACATGTCACAGTTTAAAATACATGTAATTTATAACAACGATTTTTAAATGATATTAAGAACTACTCATTAAAAGCAATAAAACATTTACATTTTTATAGCAACAATACTCAATATTTGCACAACTTTTTAATTTGAAGCCTTTCCAGACATTCTGGCTAATTTATATCAATTTCCTTCTCTTAAAGCATCTTTTCTAACAATTAGAAACTTGTTTTAATATGCAAACCAATATTCCCACTAGTTTCTGCATGTTTTATCTCCTAACCAGTTAATCTATGTCTCCTAACCAGTTAATCAGTCTCGACTATGTACCTATAAGGTTTCACGTCATCTGATAAAAGTTACAGTCCAAAACCCCTAATAGATGCGAAACAAATTATCGCTACGTCTGAAAGTAACTACAAAGTCAGATAAAGGTTAATAAACCACTTTTTCAAAAAGACCTTAAAATATAAAGGCATGTTCTTACACTAGCAAAATCAACTACGGGTTATGGTGATCCAGTTAAACAGGAACAGTTAAATTCAAACTAACAGTTTTAAAAGTAATGTTTTAAAATAAAATACAGTCGAAAAATTCCCAGATCTCCAAATTAAAAATTTTCTATAGAAACTTAGAATTGCCAAAATGTTCATAAGTCGCCAAATTTGCAACTAATAAACAAATCAAATTCTCCAACGCGAAAAGTTGTTTAAAAGCTCTTCATTAGAAAAAATTCAATAATTTCGATGTGCTTATGATTCGCTTCTTGGTCAGAAACTTGAGTATCCATTTATATTACAAATATGAACAAATTATAACCCATGAACCTGTTCAGCCATTCATAAGATAACTGTATTTATCAATGAATCAAAAGAAATATTTGGCCAAAATGGTAATTCACATTCAAACTGGCAGTCAAAAAAACAGACAGAAATTTCAGATGATTAAGGACCTCCTGCCAAATCTGGTCGAAATTAAAGACTTTTAAAGACCAAAAATCGATTCCAAAAAAACTAAGGACTCTTAAGGACCATATGAACCCTGGGAAAGGAAACAGGGGAAGTTGAATTAAAATCAGAACTGCTTTTACCTTTATTACCTGTGTTTTGGTTTGGTTTATATGATTACAGAAAGCCTCGAGAGTTATATGCCTAAAGGGAGGGATGCCTTTGTGGAGGACTTTCTAAGGGAAACTGGCTCATATGAGTTTAGTGACTTTACTGCTTGACTGCTGGTGAGCCTCATAATTACCAGTTCCCATTTATGTCTCCAAAGCTTTTTGTGTTAAACTTTTCAAATTTTTCTAGCGTAAGTCCCCAGTTACATTTCTTTCCATGATAAGTCTTTTAACTGATAACTAAACATATTCAATTGCGTTTAGATCACAGTGGTAAGGAAGGAGACACACAAAATGATGCATGTTTTCTTTTATAATGTTGTCAATTTCATAATTACTTTTTTAGGACGATTGCATTCTATTAAGTTAAACAGTTCCGCTTTTCGCCTTTTGGGATCTCAGTATATCGTCTTCCTCATCAGCCAATTTACCATTGTTTGCTTTGTAGCATATTTCATGGGTGTTGGATCTTCGGCTTTTGTGTGATATGGAGCATTATCCATGCATGCCACACTTTGAGGTCGTAAATTTGGAAGAAGCTTTTCCAACACCCATTTTTTGAAATTTTCATATTTCACTTGCCCATGGAAATCTCCGCTTTGAGCTGATGCTTTATGCATAAGTCGAGCAACTGGAACAAATCATACAGAAGAGACAGCATGGATAACAATCAGTCTATTTTTTTAACTGATATTCATTTGTGCACCCAAAATGGTATCATGCTGCCAACATATCTTTTCCTGAAACATATCTTTCCTGTTCTTAAGTACACCTGAAAAAGGTGTACTTAAGAAGCTTATTTTCACCGAATGTCAATACTTCGTGCTTAATTTTTTAAATTGCATACCCCAATAGTCTAGTAGCCTGTGATGTTCTCTTCAAAATCTGAGGAAGAGGAACTAAAGAGTTCACCGAAGCTTCAGAAGAGCAAAATTCTGCAACACTGTACACGATTTGACTTGCCTGAGACTTTAAATGTTGACCTTTCTTAAACTAGAAGGGCATTTTAAAAAAATTGGGTGATTATCGAGGCACTTCAAGGTCAAGCTAGTCAAAAGCAAATTTGAAAAAATACCAGTACAAAATATATAACAACCAGAATAAAAATAGCTAAAAGTAATAATATAAATCTTAAAAGAAAAGATGAGTGCAACTGGGATGAAACCGAGAACACAAATGATAAACTCTTTTCCCCTTAGCCAACAGTCACCAAAAACAAAATAACAATAAAGCAACTCTTGGTTCTACCCCACTTGAAATATACTAACCCTGTGGTGGAAGTTTACAGTATGTCAGAAGACAAGTGGGAGAAGACTTGAAATTATGACACGTTCAGCAGCACTCCTCTCTTCATCGCTTAGTTACCCATTTGGCAATAATTCTGATGTTACAGTACTGGAAGACACAGATGAAAGGTCACTAGAGTACATGCTGCAACTACTTCACCTTTTGTAATGACTTTCGCCTTATCAGTTACATTGACAACTCTCACTGGAATAAGGTCCTCAATAGGTCGACGAGTGCAAAGCTTAATAGTACTCCTCACGGGATGTTACTGACATTATCGTATCAGGTGGCTTGGACATATTTTTATAGATGTGACAAATTGAACCCTGTTAAAAAGACAATCTTTGCAAGTGTAGAGGGTACCAAGAAAAGAGGAAGATATTGTACAAGACAGATTGTGCAGAGGAAGATCTGAAGACTTTAAAAATTAATCGTTGGAGGACTGTAGCAACTGATTGGATCCATTGGAGGACTGCTTAGGCTTCTGCAAGTGAAGATTAAATACACATGAACGCTATTCTCATTTGAGAAAAGGTATATCAAAGGATTTGAGTAAAAATGTTTTGAGGGATTTATGCAGAGCAAAATACAATGTTAAACTTCAGTCATTAAAAATGGCATTAAACCAAATTAATCTGTGTTAAAATTTACAAGAAATGGCATTAGAAACAGCTTTTATTACTTACAACAGCTGATGAAACTGTTCTTAAAAGTATGATTTAACTAAGATACTTTTAAATTAAATGTATCTGAAATGTTAACAATTAGATATATTGTTCAAAAATAATGACTAAATAATTTTAAAATTTCTCATTTGAAAGCAGCAAATACATTTCTTAATTTGCTAAACAAAATTGTTTAGAACTGACTATTTGGCAGGGCATGTGAAAGAAAAATTACAAATATTTTCTACAAAATGACAACCTAAGTCAAGCTACATGAATGATAAATGCATTGAAGCATAATAAAGGAAGAGTTGAAAAAAATTTGGAGGATAAAAATGCTTCTAAGAAAGAGGAAAGTTTCTTCAAAAGGAGAAATTTTATTACTTATCTTAAGATGCAGAGCTAAAAGTATAAAAATAGCTAAAAGTAATAATATAAATTAAGCAGTGGATGGAAGCAGTTACAGATTTAAAATGGAAGCAGTTACAGATTTAAATGGAAGCAGTTACAGATTTAATAGACTGTGCTGTGAAATATCATTGAGATTTGCAGTTGATACTTCAGTTTACTATAATGCCAGCATTTTAAACCAGTTTCTCATTTTTTACTAGAGTGATTAAATTCTTGATACTACTGTTATATTGCAATGTTTTCCTTCTTTCTATACCAAAGCATCTATCAATTTTATAATGCACCATTATATTACTAGAAAAGATTTTTCACAACTAATCAATGTTTGTAATAATTTCATTTAAAAAATGGAAAATTTCCTAAAATTCAGACATACAGTGCAGCGCCTGATCATGAATGCCTCTCTTCACAAACAAATTAGCTGACCAAAAAACTTATCAGATGACAAACGGCATCTCAAGTTACAAACACTTAAGTTGACAACAAATGATTTTCAAAAGTGTTTTCAAGTTACCTACAACACAGAAGAAGTATCTAGAAATATTTTAATATTTTCTATTGCTTAGCTCTTACTAACACAGCCTGACTTACAGGACCATGAATTCGACCTTAAGAAAATAACAGCCAGATTATATTGCACATAGAGATTTTGTGACCCATGATGTTAGACATTTTTATTAACCATAATATTATATCTTTAAGCAAAACTATGGCATTGGAAGTTAACAGTGAAGATGGGGAAGAGTTATTAGAGAACCATAAAAAATGAATCCAATAAGAAAGAATCTAGACACCTAAAAAAAACTGCAGAGACATTTTCGTCTTTGGAGGAAGAGCTACTAAGAGAAAATGAAAACTTAGATCTCCGATCAGCAAAATTCATATAGAATCTGAAATAAGATGGGAAGTTTCATGCTCAGGTAAGGCATTTTCAATAACAATGCCATGTCTCACTTTAGACACATTTTAAAGTACAAGTAACAGCAATGACAAATTCTGGTTGATATATCAATCATCCAGTTTCAGGCCCAATAGTATCAAGCAGAGTGTCACTAACAGAAAATTAAATAAAAGAATACGCCTCAAAAATACAATTACCTGATCTTTTTATAAGTAAGCTTCTCATTTGAATAACATTTCTTCCTCATTAACTTCCATTTACATTGCCCACTCTCTTTCATCACAAGTAACATAAATTAAATTACATTTTTGTTTATTTTACCTGTTTAATACTCCGTGTACTTTTTAGGAGGTCTTAGATTTAATGATTTCCATCACTTATGTGTGCAAAGTACTATCACAAATTTAAATAAATGATTATGTGCGATTCCAAGAATGGATTAAACCATTTTACATTAACCTGTAGGAAGAAAACAGTTTTGGTTTACAAATAAATATTTTAGATGATCAGCAGAGTTCAGGAATGAATTAAATTTGTTAACTAAGGTTTCACTGTGTCACATAAACCTCTGTGTTTTTGCTAAATGAACCATATTTTATAATATCCTTACAAAAAAAATATGACAATTTCGCAAACAGAATCGATAATCAAATAAGGGGCATGTATGATTAACATTTAATTATACCATATAATTTCCAATGTCAAGAGATAATCAAAGTCTTTCTTCTCCCCCTCTTTTTTTGGTCTTTAAATACTTTCTTAATATTAGGGTTTTAAGTATTAATTCATAATACTGGACTTTTAAAGTTATGAAAGGTCAGAACTTCATCATAATGACTAATATTACTTCACTCAGTTTTTTTTTTTTTTTTTTTTTTTTTTTTGTGTGTGTGTGAGAGAGAGAGAATAATAAACTACGACACAAATTAGACTACTTTTAGTTAACCTGTAAGCAATTTAATAAATGTAACAAACATTTTCCTTTTCAGATATTCATACTTTATTTTCAATCATGGAGAGTGAACATGATGTGGACATGACTTCAATCAAAAGGATTTTGATGACTTAAAAACACAATAAAAGTCTTATGAAAGTCAGTTGGTAAGTAATTAAAAATAATTACAAATTTCACTTTTGGTAAGGCTGATGAGAGGACTGCAGAAGATAAGCGTCACAAAAATCTACCTCCCAACAAAATGAATTCCGCCTTTACATGGAGAATAAACGTTACGTGAAAAAAAATCAAACAATAAATAATGACTAGAATATTATAAGACAATGAATTACAGTTGGTATACATATGAATATTACACAGAAAATGTGCTAATAATCTAGTTATTAATAGTTTAACTAAAACCCTGCCAAACTAAACAAATACATATATAACCATAAATTTTATGATCTACAAAAAGTAAAGAATTAACTTTTCAATGCAATATTTTGTAAGGAACCACTTTGACAAATTTTCTTACATCATCATTTTCAACAATAGATGGCAATTACTATGTTATGATTAAAATAAAAACTGAGGATGCGAATGTTGAAATCATTAAATCTAAATGTCAAAAATTTGGATGAAAAAAGCAATGAAGAGAATCAGGACTTGCCTGTGCTTGTGACTAATCACATGGCAAAAAATTTTATATTTGAGTTACAATATGACTTTATGCAGAAAGGTAACATAGAAAGCTCTATATGTACAGATTTTGTAGAACTTTAAAATTTCAGAAGCAAAAGACAAACTACACTCGATGCATTCTTTGCAGAATGTAAAATGGTCAAATTTATCATGTATGTATTTTTTCCCCCTACACTATTTATAGTACAAATATTTTCTGCATCTGCCAAAATTAGTTCACTAAATTTGGGTAGCTACTTAATTGGGCCAAAATGAATGAATTAGTCTGAGCTAGTCTCTATTCAATGGAATCAGCTGTATATATCAAAGACTGTGTGCTAAACAAAAAGTTAACACTTTGAAACATAGTAAATTTTATAACGGAAGGAGGAGTCCTGTTTTCAAAAACCTAGCTTAATGTGTAGTATATCTATTAAAACAAATAAAAAGACAAGACCAGGGATATGACTGTAAAATGTAATTTTAGTTCAGGTTATGGAGCAACAGGTTTTAAGAAAATGAGCAGTACATAGGAAAAATCCAAATCACCTATTTACAAACTTGCTAACTGCCTTCAATAGCTAAAATTCTGAGATTTTAGGCGTAAAGTTAGTTAGACTGATGACTAGCCAGAAGAAACTACAAATTTTAATTCCACTTATAAAATACAAGCCTTAATTTTGTTAAATTCATTTCTAAATTTATTACATAGAAAGACATTTTTCGATTAGAAAAGAGAAAAACTAAATGAAAATTCTTTAATTTATTTACCTTCTGATGAAATAAATAAAATGATTAACTTAAGCAATTAAAGAGGAAAAAATGAAGATTAATTTCAGAATTAGAAAAACATTACCTTTTTCATATATAAATTAAGCTTTTTTCTATCTTTTTAAACACATTAAAGGTCAGAATTCAAATATGTTTATTTACAAAATATTAATTCTTATCATCTTCTACACTTATTAGAATGGTGCTGTATGAATTTAAGTTTAATCATATCTGACTTTCTTTATATCTACTGATTAGTCTGACTTTTCTTTAAGTGTACTAACAATTTTGAAGATAATTCATTAATACATGGATAGATATTAAATGCCATATTGATATTGAAGGCAATCATGTGAGTCACACTGAAATTATGCACATTTAAGGTTCTATAGCATTAAAATTTGTTCACGCTTAGCATCTACTTTTATATTATTGTTATAATACATCATCGCAGAGTAAAAGAATTGTACCTTATTTACAGTTCTCTTAGCTCACAGCCATATAAATATGCATCCCAAACAGATACACTGGCCTTTAATGCAAAAAATGTAATTTTAAACATTTCAATTTCATTATATATCTTATTCATTTAAATATTGTTTGACATACATAAACTATATGCTGAAAATGTTTTGACCTTTGGTTTTTATTTTATTTCACAGTTTACCTTAAAATTTTATTGTCTAGAAAAATATTTTTAGACTCAGCTTTTTAAAAAATTTGAGGCTAAATCTCTGTTGTAGTGGAAAAAAAGCAATATTTCAGCCCTGTAACATAATTTGGATACAAATATAATTTTAGCTCAATATCTGGTACAAAAATATTTCCCCCTCATTACATCATATAACATATTCCTTAACATAGTTTAGATCAAACACCACAATCATTATATTGCAAAACAGATCACTGATAAACATACTAATGGCAACAGAGGAAAAAAGTTAATTTATGTTAACGATGTTTATCTGCAATAATTAAAGCTATATGAAAAGTGAAAATTTAAATTATGTTGAGCTTATATATATGTAGTATAAAGAAGATCAAGTATTTTGGGATAAAATAAGCATATTTTGTACACATTTAATATATACAGAGAGTAAATGTCATAATTTTAGAGAAAAAAGCATGCAAATGGTTCAGAAAATTTACAGAAAGTGCATAGTATATTTCACATAATAACATCACAGAAGAAAACAATATATATATATAGAACAGGAACTTTTAAAATGCTGAGTGGTAATTATTTTCATGAAAGACAACCTTGATTTTGCATCTATCACTATCCGATGACCGAAGGAAACACAATCAAGGCTGTCCTTGTAATAGATGTCAAATCTTATTGAGAAGGCAAAATAAATTTAAAAAAGGGCTAAGAATGGAAATGGTGCAAGGATTTCTCACATGACAATCATTATTATGAATGACTGTATATTTAGCTGGCTTTAGGTAAATTTCTAAAATGAAAAAAGGCAAAAAGCAGGTCTGTTTTGAATTTCATGAAATGAAATTTTCATGAAATTTTAACTTACATAAACTTTACACAAATGTTTTAAAATGGGAAGTATATTACTTAATATGTTATCAGAAAGACTGCTTTGTATTTCATGAAATGAATTTTCATTTTCATGAAATTTTAATTTACATAAACTATACAATGTTTTGAAAAAGGAAACAATATTACTGCAATACGTTATCAGAAATGTTTAGAAATAATAAGTGCTCATGAGTTAATTTCCTTATTCCAAATAGTAGAACAATGTTTTGAGCATATACTTCACTTGATAATATAACAAATAAATCATTTTTAAATCTTTGATTAAGTTCCATTCATTTTCAGGAAATTCATGTCATTTTTTAACATCTTTGAATATTTAATTACCTTTTACTAAATATTTCATATGTTTAATATTTGTATAAAATATTTTCATTACTGATAAAAAAATTATCTTGACAACTTCAAAGTCTTTCTTTAATATAGGATTTCAAGTTTCAAGAGAATTCCTAAATTAAGTAGTATATCCTGAAGTATTTTCAAGGAAGAAACACTATGTATTAGTCTCCCAAAGAAAAAAAAAGTTTTTCAGATAAATATGACTGACTTTAAAATGAACAATTATGAATTGTAAACCCAATAAGAATGCAAAATAAGGCTATATCAAAGCAACAACATAAATGAAAGAACTTAATGACATGCAATGAGATAATTACACAGACTAAAAGTCTGTGTAATTATCTCCATGATAAAATTCCTCAAAATGAGGAACCATGATAAAATTCCTCAAAATGAGGCATTTCTAATAATAATAGACTGAAGAATAACCATATGTTATTATTTTAACTTCAAGTCAACTGAAATTAATACTCTTCCTCTCAGTCAAATCTAGAAATAGTTTCTATTATATTTTAATCCTTAAATGGTTTTATGTAATCATGTTTTATGCATGCTTAACCTTTTGAACTATTTAAATTCTTTTTTTTTTTTAAAAAATCTGCTAATAATAAAGAAAAATTCTCAAAATGTGATGAATCTCATGATAATTTTTTTATTTAATGAGTAATATTTTAACTAAATATTTTAACTGATTCCATCTTCTCCTTTCTAAGTAAATAAATTATATCAAATGTTAAATATAAGCACATTAAACAATCAAAGAATTACACACATAGGACAACAATAATTAGATTAGAACTTCTTAATATAGATTTTTAGGAATTTTTTCACTGAAGGTATTTGATTTTTTCTGCATATTATGGGTAAGTTTTCAATTTTAGCAAAGGTTCTTTTTAAGAAAATCTTCATTAATAATTTTACTTCATATTTTTGCCATTTTCCTTGCTTTGAGGAGGACAAGAGTTTTTGAGTGAACTGTTGAGATTTAAAAAATATACTGGAATGGTTCATAAGCTAATTCTGGATACAGAAAAGAAAGGGTTTTCTTATGGAAGAGAAACTGTAATTGATTTCCATGTATCCTCTTCCTGATGACATTATATTGGAGTTAACTGAACTCCTCCTATTTTGTGTCCTTCTTTGGTTTTTCTTATGATTTATTTCAATTTTTCTTCTAACATTTAAAAATTTTAACTCTATATATACAGGATTTTTTTTAATTTATTTATTTATTTGAATTTCAGCTTTTGGTCTTCGTAAAAAACTGGTTCTAAATTCCTTTCTTTATATATATATGATATAACTTAACTTCCAGCTGATACATACATAACTTATTAAGAGGTTAGTTGTATATTTATAATGGTTTATGAGCTGGCTTTACTTGAAGCATTCACATAAGTTTGAGAATAGAATCTCAACAATGGCAAAATAATGAGTTAGTTAAAAGTACTATAATTCAGTAGGTTAACTAAAATGAATTATCTAAAAGTATCAATCAAGAAAATTCATGCATAATTTAGCATGAGTTCAAATATACTATTTAGATTTCTGTACTGACTTAACAAAAAAAAAAGATTAATGTTTTTTCTCTTTATAAATTAAATGAGGCACATTTAAAATGAAATGATGCTGATTATTTCACTTTTCAAACCAATAAAATTTACACATTAAAAGCATTTCAGATAATTCATTAGATAAAATATCTCTTTCTAACATCCTCCTAAATAAAATATTAAACTTTCTTTCACAACAAGTCTGTATATTTTTCCAGATCTTTTATGTTAAAACTTCAAAAAAAAAAAAAAAAAAAAAAAAAAAAAACCATAGATTTTTATGCAACTTTGTTTCATTTATTTATACATTATGCATTCTTTATTCCACAGGTTTTATAGTAATAAATCTAGAAAGTATAAATGCTACAACAAAACTCCCAATTGTTAAGAATATTACAAATATATAAAATGTTTCTTCATCAAATACATCCACAAAAGCGGGTAACTGATTATACACTTTATTGAAAATGTTGATATTAGCTTTATACGATTCTTTCATCATATTTGCTTCTGAAAAGAATAACAAATATAAAGTCAAAACTACTTTTTTCTTCTTTTGCCAGTATCTCTTACAGCACCTTTCAATTTAAAAGTTGGTTCTTCTTCTTTCACATCATATTTTTCAATTATTTGATTAAATTCTCGTGCTACCTCAAGAGCTGTCAGATTTGCACATTTAAACAGTACATTCATTCCATTAGCTGCAAAAAAAAAAAAAAAATATTTATCAATAAAATTATTAGAGAATGCATACATTTCAACACATTACCCAAGATAATAAAAGTTATGAGACTGTCTCAATACACATCACAGCAAGAACACCAAATCAGATATATGATCTCATACCCCAGCTGTTCTTTCATAAATAAAATCCGAAGTGCAAATAATCCTCCATACTTTCCGTCTATATTTTCAAGCTAATTCTACCAACAGACTTCTTAAAAATTAATGCACAGCTATATTCGGAATAACAACAAAGTAGTAATCACTTATGAATAAAAAACCTTATTTAGTACTTACACATATTTCAAATTCACTCCCTTCCCCTTTCACAGTTTTACTCCCTCACCCTTTGCATAATGTTTTCATACTGCAATTACTTTTCAACAATTTTCATAGTTTTTGTGAACTTATTATTGCAATTTAATGAACAAAATCTATGTCTATCAAAAGCTATTCTCACATTCTCAATCATCTTTATACATTCATTTGAGGAAATTTTCTCATTACAAAAATTTTTAAAACTTAAAATTAATTAATTTTTATAAACAGAAATAGAAATACAAGCTCATTCAGAAACTTAATAATCTGAAAAATTTTTAAATTACACACGCAAAAAATTTCTTTTACCACAAAAAATTATTTTAACAAAAATGCCTTCAATTAATCAAACACCACAAATCACAGATAAATCATAAATTTTCTTAAATTTCTTTTCAAAAGTACTGTTTTTTATTTAAAAAGTATAATATTTATCAAATAAATTACTTTAAATGCTGATATTACAGTTAAGCAAAAGAAATACATCAACAAACATTTCAAACTGAAAGCTTTTAATTTTGTATTAACAGACAAGTAGCTTCAGTATCATGTAGTAATCTGTGAAAAATATATAATACTGATAAATTTATTTTAATGATCTATAAATATGCATTGTTATGAAGAACACTAAAATAACTCTATATAAATTAGTACAAATGCATTTAAGGGAGCTATGCATAAGCAAATGAAAGTTGTGAATTATTATATTCTACAAGTGATGGGGAAAGGATAAAAAGCATGAATGAAGTCAAGATAGCACATAGCATACCACAAGGTATCAAATTTTAAACCAAATTAACTCATATTTTTGCTGCCAAACTGTCATGAGTGTTTTCCAACCTATGGATGAAAATGCAATTAAAAAAGCAGATGTCAGTTATCAAAAATTTCTTCATAATGACCTCACAACAAAAATCAAACAGAAAACAAAATTCAGTCGAATTGAACTCAACATCTATAAAAGCTGGAATTAGGTATTGAAAATAACATTTCTGAAAAAATGTAAAAGAATTTAAGAATTCCCTAAAAGCAATTTATTTTAACAATAATGAAAGAATCTTCATATTATTGTATGTATTCATTCATTTACTACTCACCCATAATTCATTCGCTCACTAATGAGTGCATTCATTTTCACAGATGTGATGATTATCACTTTATATAGAGAAAAAATAACTCATTTCTTTATTCGATGTATCAATATTCTTATACACAGTCCAGTCACATTAATGTGACCATCTGTCAAAAGCCAGAATAACCACCTTTCGCAGAGCGGACTGCTGCGAGACGTGCAGGAAGAGAGTCACATAGGTCCCTGAAGGTGTTCTCTGGGATGTTGAGCCATGCCGACTCTAATGCCGTGGCCAGCTGCGCTAGATTACGCGGTTGAGGATCCATGGCGCGAACAACCCGATCGAGATGGTCCCACAGATGCTCGATTGGGTTTAAGTCAGGTGAGTTTGCTGGCCAGGGGAGGACGGTAAACTCATCCTGGTGCTCTTCGAACCACGCACGTACACTGGCAGCTGTATGGCACCTCGCATTGTCCTGCTGGAAGATGCCATCATCCTGAGGAAAAACAATGCGCATGTAGGGGTGAACATGGTCCGCAAGGACAGATGCGTACTTGTATTGATCCATTGTGCCTTCCACAATGATCAGTGAACCTAGAGAATGCCAGGAAAACATTCCCCAGACCATAATGCTCCCGCCTCCAGCTTGGACCGTTCCGGCAATGGTTGCAGGGTGGTTCCTTTCAGAGGTTTCACGCCTTATACGCCAACGTCCATCTGTCCGATGGAGCATAAAACGCGATTCATCCGAAAACGCAACCTGTCGCCACTCAGTGGACGTCCAGCTGCTGTACTGGCGTGCAAATTCTAGCCTTCGCCGTCGATGAACAGCAGTCAGCATAGGTGCACGAACCAGGCGTCTGCTTCGGAGGCCCAGACGCAGCAATGTTCGCTGAATAGTACTTTGGGAGACACTTTTGGTAGCCCCTTGGTTCATTTTGGTGGTCAGTTGCTCAACGGTAGCCCGTCTATCTGCCCGAACGCATCTCCGCAACCGTCGTTCGCCTCTGTCATCTATGGCCCGTGGTGCACCACATTTGCCACGTCGCTGATTTTGGACAGTCCCATTTTGCCATGCACGGTACACTTTTACCACGGCGGCACGCGAACAGTTCACAAACTCAGCCGTTTCGGAAATGCTTCCACCCTTGGCCCGAAAGCCAATGATCATGCCCTTTTGGAAGTCGGATAAATCGCTTCGTTTCTGCATTACGCCAACGATTGAAATGTTTTCCGAAGCCCTCACACACCCTTTATATACGCTCACCTGCACTGTGCTGCCACCTGCCTTCTGTGATTGGTTATTTAACTCTGACATGGAAAGTACGTGGTGGTCACATTAATGTGACTGGACTGTGTATTAAGAGAAAAATTTTAAAGAGCAAAAATGCCTAACAATAAAAAGGTAAAACGAATACAATGAAGTCTGCACATTGTGACTTATTTCAAAATGCAATTTAATGGACAAATTCTGATAGAGATATCAGGTGATCAGAAAAGATGAGATATATTATTTCTATACTTTTCAAAGCAAGAACATCAAATCAGAGACATAATTTATCTTTATAAAGAAAAAAAAATTCAGTCAATGACATATTGCCTGTTTCGGTCAATCACCACACCATCCTTCAATGAGCTCCATAATTACTCATTTACAGAAGGATATATTTTTGCTGGCATGTAATTGAGGAATAGACTCATCTAAATTGAATGTTACGTCATGAAAATGAAGTTTTAAACAGAACAAACCAAGTATGCCATGAGTAGACGACTGACATCTTACTCTGAAATCCTTCCCAGATTAGCAACATAATACAGCCAGGTTAGGTGGCTCAGTAGTTCCTTTTAGACAAATGACAGAGCTTTGCCTCAGGGCTCACTGCTAAGTCCAACTGTGTTTAGTATTATGATAAATGATGTGTTTCACAGAATTATGAACACAGACATTGCAATAAGGGTCTTTTGATCACAGATGGTCTGGTTGAAAAATTAACAGGCATTTGTAGTTAAAATGAAGTTTTAAATACCCTAAATTTATCCACTGAAAATGCAGATGAACTGGTATAGTTTGGCTTTGAGAAGAGGGTTTCTGAGTCACATGGCTTTGGCTAATTTCATTCTTCAAATATGGTGAGAGCATTATGGTGAAAGGTTTTCTATAGTAACACAACGAGTGATTTTCTGATTTGGCCCTATTAGCCCATTTTTTGGTTAGAAATTATAATTTGAAACTGATGATAAAGTTACAAACATTAGTAAATATAACAGATGTAATAAAAAAAATCATTAGGCAAAGTGTACAACTACTAATCATCATTTGTGTTTAACACTAACATGTAACCCCTAAATGGCATTGGACCCCCTACTTAATGGCTGCAAGATCACATGCCAACTTACTATTGTCAGACTATACTATAGTCCACCACATTGATAAGTTTAACAGAAAATGAAATGATTATAAATATTAAGAATTTTACATGTTTTACATTACAAGCTTTTATCTTGAGTACAAAATCTAAAGATGTTTTAATTTTACATAGACTGCAACACCTAAATAAAAGTGAAGATGCTATGGAAAACAGTTTGCATCCTAGACTGAACTGGAGTAGGTAATTTTATAAGACTGCATTAGTATATTTCTAAATAAACTATTAAAGAGATTAGCAGGTGCAAAGTAATGTGCTTCACAGGACTTGCTTTGCACTAATTTTAATACCCACATCTGACTTGCTACTGAATACGGAACTGACCTATTGATTATGACATCTGATACCACCCATTAAAAAGTTAGAAACTGTTCATATGCACTTAGCATAATCACAGGCAAAGCTCACTCCCTCCTAACTGAAGCCACGCAATGGCAGATTAGTCTGGAATCACTGATTGACTGATGTAAAAGGACTGTTCTGAAATTATTTGAAAATTCCAAAGAAGGGATATTTTTGGCCAATAGGTCTACCTGCTTGGCTTAGATTAGACTGAGAAAATCTTTTTACAGTTAGCAAAAAAAAAATTAGCGGTCAAATTTAGTATGCCTGTCCTCAACAGGAATCCTCCATTTAAACAAACCACCTATTGCAGACACATCCATATAGTCAGCTATAGTCTGCACTTCATTCATCTCATAAGCAAGAAATTTTCCAGATACAGAACTGAAGATGGCTACTCTTGCTACAACTGATGAAAGAAACACTATCAAATCAGGTGCATTGTTTATATGAATGGTTCTACTGTGGATGCCATTAAAAAGGCTGGAGCTATTCTCTGTTAGGCAGTTTAATAAAAACTGCCCAACAGTGACTAAAAATGCTCTCAGTCTCAATTAACACATTTGTATAAGATTTCCATGATTCACAGACTTTTATACTTGACCTAAATTTAATAATTTTCTGTAACACTTTACTTTTTACTAGCTTAAGATTTGCTTTTAAAATATTATCATAAAATGAGTAAAATATATAATAAACATTTTATATTTCCATCCTAAAGAATTTTTGTAATAGTATTTTCAGAAATGTTGGAATTTTGTTTTATCTTTTCACCATTCAAACTGAATGCAATTGTTTCATATCAGTAAAGTTCATGTTTTCCTAACACTGTTTGAATCTGTTCCTTTAGAAGACTCAGCATAAATCTTTCAAATGCAACACATTAGCCAATAAAATAAATTTTCATTTCTTTCTGCAGTCTTCAAGAAGGAAAAAAAGTTCCATTTTTTTCAGAAAATGGCATAATTTTTTAAACTAAGTATGCAAAATTCAGGCATGTATTAATAAACTACATATAGTAGGCCTATGAAAAAAATAAGGTAATTTTAAATTGAAAATGTTCATAGGCATATTATGTGCAGTAATTACCTAATATATCTATTTGATGAATACTGCCGACAGCTAACACAGCCTTTAACCTTTTTAAAACAACCAAATATTCTGTAATGTGATTTCTATTAACGAAAGCATAGCAGGCTTTTAATTACATTTGACTAAATATGTTTATTCATCAGCTATCTCACAAATTATGTTCAGGTATAAAGTTATTTTAATTATGTACATTGTGTAGATCGCAACATCAATT
>KK120204.1:32808-74357 GCA_000611955.2 Stegodyphus mimosarum
ATATATATATATAAATTATTTGTAAATGAACAGACTGGCCGTTTATTAACTGAGTCGCTTAAAAGTTTTATTCATATTCTTTTGTTTTTCAAGGAAGTTTAATTTTTTTTTCCTTTATTCAATTTTGATTCATTTTGCTGCTTTAGTGCAAATTATCCTTTAATGGAATTGTGCATATAAAATTATCTTACTTCCTTTACATATAAGTATTTGTTATTATTTCTTTAGTCTTTTTGGAAAAGCTTCATTTAAATGCATTCATCTATATGATGATGATAATACTACTAAAAGGGGGGGGGAAGACACCATGTCACATATATTAAACATCTTAGTACTTGATACTATAAATTACAGAACCTTGCTTTAAAGTTCTTCATCTTGTTTTTAAAAATTTTAAGCTTTTGAATTCAGACAATGTTCTGCTATGAATGATCTAATTTAATGACATTCCATTTTTAATTAATGGATTATCAATAATATTAAAATAATTATATATCATAATTTTGAATAGATAAGCCACAGCTTATACATGTTTAACCCATTTTATCCCACTGTCCTATTTAAAGGACAGCTGAAAAATAGCATGTGGAAATCAGTATTTGCTTCATGCGAATATTTTGCCACCTGGAATATGTACGGATATGTATTAGCATCTGCTTGCGTGAGTTATGTGTCTCGGCCCCTCCTTCTTCCTCTGGACATTTTGATTATTTATCGCATTAGTGGGCGTAGTTTATATCATCTCTTTGCGGTTGCAGAATTCGTTTTCAGTTTACTTTGGACACTCAGCTGGGTATTTTGTATGTGAAAGTACTCTTTCCTTATCATCCTGGTGGTTAATGAAAGCTATATTGTTATTAGGTGAGTTTTAGCGCATTGTTTTTTAACTGTCCTCTAAATACGACGATAAGTAAGCAATTGACGTATTCTTTCTCTCTTTCTAAATAAGAGTAAAAAAAAATATTTCTTCTAGTAATTCACCCCTGCTGAGTTATGTCAGTCCAAAGGTTTCTGAAGTTAGAGGAAGCATTAGAACTATTCAATAGTTTAGATTCAGATGAGAGTGACGTTGAAATTGTTGTGTTACCACCAGATGCCAGTGAACTAACTGACGAAGATGAAGGGGATGAGAATGAAGTAAATACTGGTGAGATTATTGTAAATGATGTTCCTGGGTCTCTGGAGGTTATAACTGGAGATGGTTTCCAGCCTGAACCGTCCACAAGCTCTAGTGTTTCCACAACAAAGAGTAGAAAAAAATCTAGAAGACACCAGTCATCTTGGATAAAGAATAAATCACCACAATATTCAAAATGGAAAACACAGGATGAATCAATTCCAAGTGACTTGCTCAAGCAGATAGAAACTGCATTGAAAGATAAAACTCCATCAGAGCTTTTTGAGCAGTTTTATTCTAGCGAAGTCTACGATCTCATTGTAAAAGAAACTGTGCGATAGGCAGCAGATGTAAAAAACGAACACGATTTCATGACCACTGCTAACGAAATACGTGTTTTTATCGGAATTTTGCTTTTAACTGGTTATCATTCAAATACCTGCGGACGTGACTGCTTGTCAGATGCTGAAGACCTTGGCATTACCCTGGTGAAAAATGCCATGTCACGAAACCGCTTCCAAAAGTTAAAATCTTATTTATACTTCGTGGACAATGGAACTGTCAGTCAGCATGGCCAGGATCGATCCTTCAAAGTAAAACCTTTGTTTGCCGTACTCAATAATAATTTTATGAAATTTGGGCACTTCTCTGCAAATCTAAGCATTGATGAAATGATCGTCATGTATTATGGTAGGAATAGTCTGAAACAGTTTATCCGAGGCAAGCCAAAACGTTTTGGATATAAACTTTGAGCTCTCTGTGGAAGTGAGGGACATTGTTACAATTTTTCTCTCTATTGCGGTAAAGAATCTGATGCAAGAAATGATACTAATCTTGGTACTCGAGTTGGGATGAAACTAACAGAGAATATTGTGAACCCTTCAAGCTACACTTTATATTTTGATAACTTTTTTACTAGCATTGATCTTTTGAAAAGTCTTGGTGAACAAGGTTGTCGAGCTACAGGAACCATACGAGAAAATCGGATAAACCACAAGTGTCCTTTAGAAGAATGTAAGTCTATGCGGAAGAAAGAAAGAGGCACGTTTGATTTTGCATTTGACGAGAAATCTGAGATTTTTCCTGGTGCGATGGAATGATAATAGTACTGTCACTGTTGCTACAAATTTCAGCACTTTAGAACCATTCTTTAATGTGAAGAGGCGAGTAAGAGGACACAAAGATAAAGTTAACGTGAAGATGCCAAATTTGATTAATTCTTACAACAAACATATGGGCGGTGTGAATCACCACGACTGGTTGGGTGGACATTATTCCATTAAAATTCGTGGAAAAAAGTGGTACTGGCCACTTTTTATACGTTCACTGGATATGGCTATGGTAAACGCCTGGATAATTCACAAAATTTTGAATAAAAATGGAGCCTTAAACTTGAAGGAGTTCCGAAGAGCTGTAACAACAGTTTATCTAAAAAAAAAACTGTGATAAGAACAAAAGGTAGACCTAGGATCTTGGCTGTACCTTCTGATGCAAAAGAAAACATCCGTAAAGATAGTGTTGGCCATTTTTTACTAAAGCGATAAAAACAGCGTCGTTGTCAAAGAGAAGGCTGCAAAGGAAAACCAAAAACATACTGTGGCAAATGTGACAAAACACTTTGTCAGGCTTGCTTTGGACCTTTTGACCAAGATTAGAGTGAAATTCATCTGAAAAGTGAATTAGCTTGTAAATGAGAGAGTATTAGTCGAATAAACTAAAATTTGTACACAGAAATCACTTTTCTTCATTGAAGAGAACACTAAAAACATGTAAGTGCAAATTTTATCCCCTTTATAACAGTGTCCTATTTAGAGGACGGGCCAGATTTCTTATATAAAACATAAAAAAATTTCTAATTTTGTTATATTTAGTTTGTTTAGGTTTAATTAACCTTAGAAAATATCATTCTTTTCAAATTTGAACAAAATAAATTGGGATAAAATGGGTTAAAAGCTGAAATTTAGATCTGCAACATATCTGCCAAGGTGGTGTATCTGAAGGAATTTTATTTTTCCTATGTCTTTAAAATTTACTAGTTTAGATCTTAAGTTACACACAAGGAAAACAGTTAATGTAGAATTTGCTGTGACATTTAATGTGAAAATTAATTATTTAACACTTACAAAAAAAATCCACATTTCCTTAATTGTAAAGCAATGTAAAATGGAATTTAGAACATAATACATAGAAAAGTAACAAAATTCAGAACAACAATAAAAAAACTTTGATAAAAATGAACAAGTGATCTACAATAAAAATCAACATGACAACTTGCTGATGGCTGTGGGATGCTGAAATACACTTTATATGAAGAAATCTCTGTTTCTTAATAAAGGTAACCGGCTTCTAGTATTTTATAATTATCAACATTTATGTTTATAACTTACGGCCATTTAAATCTTTAAGTTATAGTTAATTGAAATAAATATACAAAAAATTAAAGGCACATAAATTGTACATTCAAGTTAGGTCTTTTAAATTTTGTAAATAATTTTGTAAAATAAATTCTATACTGCCTTACAGTAATAATATGGACAACGTAATTTTTAATATAAAATAAAAAAATTAGCAAACTTCATAATTTTACCTGCTTGAGTTTTTAAAACTTTTCAAATATAAAATGTTTAAATAGATCTATAAAATTACATTACAAAACCACAAGAAATTTTAAAATACTATAATGTAATTAATTCATCATTCGAAACATTTGAAATATTTTATTAATTCATGCTTTTCACTATTATTAAAACATTTATAATTCATGTATTCTTTACAAAACTTGAAGACCCCACAGCTTTCTCTAAATACTAACATATCCATCATAGTGGCATATCTAATTGAGCGAACTGGTGTATTTATTCTGCAGCAGGGGCTAAAAGAATGTTAAATTGGCAGTTGCTGTATAAAAGGCCTCCGTTCCTTGGATAGAGGTAAATGGCCTTTTTGAACTGCTCTATGATTACATTACTAAAAAAAATTATCTACACTTCATTACATTAAAAAACAACTTATTATATACGAAAAAAATAAAGGTGGGAGCTTTCAAAGTTTATATCACTTCATTCTTAAAATAATTAGGAAATAAAATCTTAGAATTCAAATTTTTACACAAAAATTTCTGTTAAAAAAATAAAAAATTCAAAAGTATTTAAACTATAATGCAAAAATATATTAATCCTATTAATAGCCTTCCATGAATAAAATCTTTACAAATTCGTTACCTATCTTATTAAACATTATTACGAAAATCAAATTTTTGATGCCATAAAATTTTACTCTTCATAAAAGAATGCAACATTTTAAAAATTCTATATAATAAGGAAAACAGCATATCCAGACTTTTAATACAATAACAATGATTAACAATTTATATATGATTATAATATGCAAATTTCTAGCTACATTAATTTACTTTATTCACGAAAGAACTTATGTGAAATTTTAGAATTCATAGCACTATTTGAATTTTGTTCCATTGCAAATGAACCTTATTCTAAGATAATAATTTTCAGTTTTCGTTTCACAAACTATGCGATTAAGAAAACGAAAATAAATTGCTCACATCTGCACACTTGAAGCATGTAGTATAAACTGACTAATGATCTTGGAATTGATGTAATGCTGATAGATGTTGTCAATCCTGTCGACTGAGCTTTGATAATAAGATTTAGTTCCTTCCAGTAAATTGATGCCAGATGTGCTTGTCAGGGAAGACATTATTTTGCAGTCACGAGTGGATTGCGGATTAGAAGATTATTGAAAATATTAATTATGTAGCAGAACATGTCGGGAACTTTTGAAGAATCACAAAATTATTTGATATTCCAAATATATCTTTATTACTTGCTGCACTTCACAATGGAGCCAATCTGCACCACACAATTTTGATGATGGCATATTACATTTTTAACAAAAGCAGCCAGCCAAGAGATGTCCCTCAGTTAAAAGCGTAGGCAGAGAAAGAGGGAGGGTAGTTGGGTTGCAACGGTATTTATAATAAAAATTTTCTTTAATCTCATTGGCTAAAACTTATAGGCAATGCAGGAGCTTTAAGATGACATAATACGGAATTAGTTTTCATATATGACACAGTTTAGAGAAAGTTATTACTAGACAGAAAGTACTTAAATTAAAAATGAGCTTAAAGGGGCTTTTTAAGTTATAATTTTGATTTGCATATTTTTGTTATATTTATATATATATATATATTACTGTTTATAGTTATGCTGTAAATGTTATAAAATGTTATCAATGATGATTACATCAATATGGAAGGGACTAAATTATGTCTCATGTTTCGGAATGCTTGCTGTGATGTACATGCGAACACTAAAAAAATCTGAATGACCAATTTACTCATTTTTAAGCATTTCTTTACCCGTAACATTATTTTAAAAATCAATATATCACATTTAGAGTTTTATTGTTTTATTCACTTCAATATGTAACTTCTGTTCCTATTTGTTTACCATACTACATTCACCTAACTCTTTCTTCAAACGTATGTGGTAAGAAGACAAATACATGAAATTCACATGTTATACCACATATTAAGCCATCGATCATGAAACTGTCATCAAGCAAAGGGATTTTGCACCAATTATGGATGAACTTGATGTTGCAATACATTTATTAAAATTTGCACTTTCATATCTCTCATTCTCAATACACACATAGAGAACCACATCTGTGACTGCCTCCCAATTCATTTACAAATAATCACAAGAATTAATATCCATTGAATGAGAAAAAGAACAGTTGGGATATGGCTAGCAAAATAACAGATTGGAACAATTAATTACCTGTGGGATACTCCTAGCTTTCTAAACAGAGCTTCCAGTAAAATTGGAGGGCCTAACAAAACAGTAGAAATTAACAAATGCCTTTTTAAGAGGATTAAATATTTCAGCATCAATGGCTATTTGGTGGAATGTGCAGAGAGACCTGCAGTTAAGGATTTCACAGGAATGAATAGCTCAACTTTGGCAGGATCTTTGCTAATGGTTCTATGGTAGCCAACATTTACAGTCAAAGAGATAATGCATAATCTCTCTCTTTTTTTTTTTTTTTTTTACTATTATTGTAGCATCATTATTATATTTACTATTATTGTAGCATTTATAACATTAAATTTGCATTATAATTGTTGAGGGACAGTTTTTATCTAATTATTCATGTAAAACTGAATGGTAACATTAAAAAATGTTCTAGTACGCTCTCGTTATGTAAAATGTTTTGGTTCTGTATTATATGATTGTGCAAATAAAATATGTAAAACTAAATATGCTACTTGCATAACATAATTTTTCAATAATTATCAGCCCATTTTCATTCAATATACATTTACATTAACATTTTGCTATTATTATCATTGCAGATACTTAGTCACGATTCACCAGATTCTAATTATCAATAAATCTGACTCGTAACCGTTCACAAGAATGTATTTTGTTTGTATTTGAGCAATTCCTGCATTATACAAAGAAAGCTTCTCAATTGCATCTCTAACTGTTCACTTTCTTCATTTTTCAGTTCCTTTGCTCAGCAACTCTAATATTATTCACAGTTTTGAAGAATATTCTTTTTGTTTTAAAACGGATAAATGTTATCATTAAGAAGCCTTTTGGAGTATAGAAAAGTAATAATCTCTTAAAAATCATTTAAGTATTTTTATTATTATTATTATATGTTGCTGCTACATGTGACACATGAAATTTCATATAAATATACAAAGCTACAACTTAATATGAAGATTCTTATTTGTTATCTTCCTTTGCAAGTGGGTTATCACTTGAAGCAACTAAATGAGCATGTACACCTTATCAACCATTAAGTCAAGCTGCACTATTTACTGCTGTTTCTGCAACACAGCATACTACAATATGGAAGACCTATCAAATGTTGACAGAAGACAAACTATTATATTTTGTACTAGCTGTTACCTGGCATGCACTGTAGTGCTACTTAAAGGAAAGAAACTGTGCTTTAATTCTGTTTACTGAAATGCTTTTGGATACACAATATTCCCCCTCCCCCATCTGGTGAGGGCGATTTCACTTTTCTACATACATAGCAACAATCCTGGTGCATCAATCTTAAATTTGAGGACTCTGCAGTACATTATAATTTATCCATCTTTCCAATGACCACACTTGGATGAAGACTTATTATAATTAGCATTGTGATGGAATGCACCAAGATTTAAATCACATGCAGTGTTCGTCTAACTCGAGTAATGTGCACTCGAATATTTTCCAATCTTGCTTCCCGTTGCTTGTCTATTTCATATGAATGGGCTTGAGCAGTAAGTAATCAAATATTTTCCAGTCTTGCTTCCTGTTGCCAGTTTGGAAGCTCATGATGCCCTTTTATTTTATCATGCTTATTATGATGCAGGTGTAAACAGAGCAACCGATTTTCACTCTAGTGGCATAATTGATTTCAAAGCAAAAGTAACCCTGCAAAAATATACTTGCAGGTGCCCCTTGGTGAAAATTTGCAATTTAGGGGGTACATGGACACCAAGTTTGTGCAATTCTTCGACTTGTTATTTTGGCTTTGGCTCATTTGGTACCAAAAATTGCCACTACACAAAACCAAAATAACAAGTCAATAAATTGCACAAACTTGATATCCACGTACACACTGACCTATTTTCACTTAGAAAAACATCAGAGAATTGCAGAAACTCGGCACTGCGCTCTGACTTGACTTTCTTCATGTACACGCCGATATATTTTCAATTAAAAATCTAAGGAACACCCAATTCTACCCTAGAGCCAAACAAAAAATATATAATCTCAATAAACTGCATTTTAAATCAAACAATGAAATAACATAAAAAAGTAGTACATACTACTATCACATCTACACACTACATAAAGGAAATACCCACTTACCTTATTTAGAAATTTCTGTGTCTTCAGTCTGTGGCACAAAAAATTCCTTAACAGCATCCAAAAAACTTTCCTCAAACCATGTTCCCTTTCTAATAGAATGCTTTATATGGTGACAATTTGAACCTTTCTTGAGACAAACCTATTCAAAGTCTTCTGAAAGATCTTTATTTTGACCATACACATTTTCTTCGAACAAACACAGGGTTGCCACTTAAACAGGAGAATGAAATTCCCTGACTTTTCCAGGTGTTTTAAGAAAATTCCAGTCTATTCGTGTAATGCACTTTGGCTGTGCTAAGAGGTAAATTAATTATGGTACCACTTGAAAACAAAAAAATTTGCCAATTAGATATGAATTATATTATCCTCAAAGATTACTATTATGACATACTGCTAGAATTAGTTTCTGAATTATGCCGGAGAAAATTTTCTGAAATTTGAAAGTATTATTTACTAAGAATAGATAAATTTAAGGGGAAGAAGCAACATTAAATGATATGAATAACATTAAAATAATTAAAAAACTTAATTACAATAATCAACGATATTTTGGCAAATATAGTTATATTAAATGGTTAGCCTAGATGATTGATTACTATGTTTTTTTTTATTTTACTGCAAAATGACAAATAAGGCATTTCTTAAAAAAAAAAAAAAAGTATTTAAAAGATTTTGCAGTAAAATCCTACTATACGCTAAGGCCTTGGCCCGATTTTGAAAATTGCCACCAACACCAAAATGGCCTGTTTGCTGCTCATCATAATGTCGCCAAATCCTGTGTGTACAGTACACTGAGGCTATTCTAACCTCCATGGTACAGCTATACTAGGATTAAACCAATTTTGTTTGATACAAGAATACGTATTTTCTTTAGTTCAACATACACTGCGCATGTGAGTATTTCGATTCTCGAGGTTACTGAGAACCAAAGTTACTAGAAACTTGCTTTGCCTTTCTAAAAGACAATCTGTTTGGAGCTGCAAGAATTGGCTCTATGCCAGCTGCCCGAGTGACGCTAACACATCCCAAGAAAGTGATCGGCTTCCAACGCTGGCGCAAAACTCACTTCTTTGGCAGATCCCTGTATGAAATTTTCTGACTTCTCCAGAATTAGATTAAAATATTTAAATTCTATGATTTTTCCGACCTTTTTGGTCAATTTTCGAATTCCCTCGGTTTTTCGAGTAGCGTGGCAACCCTGCAAACAGGACACTTATAATTCCGTTGAATTACATCCACCAAAGTTTCTTTTTCTTTTGTCCTCCACCTCTTAAAAAAAAGCACCTTTTGCTCTCTCGTTCTATACCACCAAACACCCACAGCAGCACCAGTTTTTAATCAAAAGTTTGTTAAATTCGCATAAAATATATGTATATTGAATTTGGGGGGAAGTAGACATCGACCTTTCCCAGGACCAGAAAAAAATGGTAGAAAGTTTGGTGACGACAGCTATAGTAGTGACTGAGTGTATCATGAACAAACAGACATTCTTCTTTACAGGTGTAAGCTCTGTTCACGTAACTTTCAAAATTAAAATATGGCTTTTCTCATCTTATTAATAATAGTTTTATTAATAATGAATACGTCCATGATTAATACACTATAACAGAAATTTTTATCTTTATTTAATAAAAATTCTATATATATAATTGTAGGGTTGCTACCAATCTAGAAACTAAGTCCTGCAGATCCTACTAGACAGGTTAGCGAGTTCTTACTATGCCTTAAATACTTACAAATATAGGAGAAATTTTTAAATAACCTATTTAGTCTGAACTTTGAACATGAAACACACAATATGTGTTACAGAAAAACCCCTACTTGTAGCTATGTAAATTAAACAATAACAATCAAATCAACTGAAATGTGGGTAAAAATAGTCCAAGACTGGTACAATTATTTTACTGCCATATAAGCTTAACGTAGCAGCTAGTATGAGAACACTAAAGCCAGAAATAGAGCTGGTGAGGAACAGCTCAACACATTCCTAACAGCGCAACACATTTGCTAGAAACTCGCTAAGATTTGAAACCCTCAGTTTACATATTCTCAAAGCTAATTTGCATTCTGGTGAGTATTAAGAAAGGAAGAAGTCATAGTAAAGATCAAAATCATTATACCAAGTATCCAAAAAGGTTCATGCTGCTGCAGCGAAGTGAAATTCAAAACGGAAGGTATCGGTAACCCTGATGGGATGACCTCGGATGTTGACATTCCCATCAACCATCAGTCAGAGCAAAGTTGCAAGGCATGTTGGTCACACTGAAAGCAATTCTGTATAAACTACAATTATGAAGTGAATATGTCAGTGCCAAAGGATGTATTAAGTCATGTTTACTTTATGAGTTAAAGTTGGTCAGTACTGCTACAAAAGCTGGAGGAAAAAATACACTCTGCTTTTGAAGAGGCATCAATGAGCGAATGCGCAGCACGAAAGTGGTTCAATTGATTTGAATCGAATGAAGAAAGCCTCCAGGACAAGCCTCACACTTGGCAAGCTCTGTTGAAGGACGACATTGAGCGTAATCTACATCGAACATCCAAGGGACTTGCATGAGAGTTTGGAATGTCACAAGAAACCATTCAATTGCATCTGCATGCAACAAGAAAAACCCAATCCTGGACCAGACTTGTGATTACATGTGATGAGAAATGGATGTTATAAAATAACCACAAGTGAAAACCTCATTGGTCAGCCCTTGGTTCTGTAGCATTTGCCCCCAAACAAAACATTCATCAATAAAATACTGATCTGTATTTGGCGGACCAATGCTGGTAGTTCACCACTTTGAATTTAAACTCATCCCAGCCAAAAAAAAAAACTGCCAAACTCATCAAAGCTCAGGTATAGTCATCCCAATTGCAAAGAGTTGCAGCTGCACTGCATCGGAAGCAGCAGGATTAGTCAACAGGAAAGGAGTGATCGTTCTTCAAGACAATACTAGACCTCATAAGGCGAAAGCAACCAAGTATGTGATCAGCATACTTGGTTGGGAAGTTTTACCTACTATCACCTGTTTTCGGTTAAGTGCCATTAGCATGTGCAACAGTTTCCAAATTGAGACGATGTCACGCAGGCCACAGGACAAATTTTTGGCTCTAGTAACAAGAACTGCTACAATTGCAGGATTTATAAGCTTGTAACTCGTCTGGAACATATAACTGAAACTGAAGATTATTCTGCTGAATAAAATGCATTTGCATGAAATTAGTGAGTTATTCCTTTTCAATGAAAACTATGGCATTAACTTTTTGGATACCTGGCAACTGGTTAATACAGTAACAGTTGATGCTTGCTCTTCAATGCATCTTGTTGTCTTCAACCTACTTACTGCAATATAATAAAAAAAATTTCCAGGACATCGAAATGTGTTGAAACTTATAAACATAATTTTAATTATTTTTTTAGCTGAATCAAATTAATTTTCTTACCATTTATGTCAATCACTATGTACATTACTTTTGATTTTTTAGGATCATGCCCCTTTTGTGAGTCTGAAGGCCAGACTGCTGATTCTAAGCAATGATTTTGGTATTAATTTCATGCTTTCTTCTGTTTAGGAGTTAATCTGATCTACTTAACTTATTTCTGATGAACAATTTAGCATGATGTAATAACATCTTGATAACATTTGTGTTAATGAAAATGTTGATTATACTTTATACAACTGATTTAATAATTATAGTTCATAAATCAAACATTATGCTTTACAAATGTTAATTATATCAGAAGTGATTATACTCCTTCATCTGTTGTTTTTGCTTACCCTTAAAAAAGGTACACAGAATGCATCAGATTGAAAAACCGCATAAAATACAAGTACAATAAAAAATAAAATCTTTCACTTACTAAGATCAATGCTGATAGTAGGTTCAGATCGATCATTCACCACATCACTTCTAATTATACAAGTTTCACTTGTTTTTCGTATTTTTCGAGATGATACGTGAAAGAAAAAATCTCTGAAAATATTAAATAAGAATAAGTTTGTAATAAAGTATGAATAACAAGCTATAAAGTGATATAACTATCCAATGCATATCCAATAATGCAGAGATAAATAAATCCCCCTAAAAATGAAATTAGTCATTGTGCCTTTATCATTATATGAAAAGTTACCGCACACATTGCAACTACGAACACTAGTTACTTTGGATGCCGTGGTTATCACTATGGCAGTAAACTAATGAACTTTTTTTTTAATATATATATATATATATATACTTTCTTGCACAAAGTAAAGGAAGTATTGTAATCACGAAAAATTCCGGGTACCAAATTTCAACGAAAATATCCATTTTGACCACTATCATATACAATTTAACGATGTTTTTGAGCGGCATCTGTACATAACGGCATAATAAAGGACTCTATTTCCGCAAGCAAATTATAAAACTGATTTAAAATGGATTCAGAAGAGATTTTTTTCCATGGTGTCTGTACGTATGTATGTATCTCACATAACTCAAAAATGAGTAGTCTCAGAATATCGATATTTCGTATATAGGACTGTTATAACATGTAGATGTGCACCTCCCTTTTTGGTTGAAATCAGCTGCATGAAAAGTGTATATATATACAGTACAAAGTCCAATATCCAGCCATCCAATATTCGGAATGATCTAAAATCCGGACCTCAAAGCTATTAACTTTTTTTTTTCTTGGTATGCTTTACGCATGCGCATTTGATTTTTTCCTCCCATAATAAAACATGTGAAGAGTCCCGATTCTTAATTTCACTTGTGCACTAAATAAAATACCTCATTATTGAAGAAACAATCATTTTAGCATTAATTGATAATTAATATTGTGAGAGCAATAATTTGGCTCCGTAGCTGCATATCTCCTTGCAAACATCTCAAACCAAAACATTCTACATAGAAACATTATTGATTTTACACCTACTAGTATTTTCTATCTCTGACACCAACCTGGGGAAATAATATTTTGCTTTTATCACCGCATGCTTATCATCACATGACAATTTGAGTAATGACTCATGCAGCGATGTCTAATTTTTTTTATATACTATTAATTAAATAACAAAGAGTATGGCAAACTTTTATGCTGATATTATGCTTGACGATGTTTATAGAAAGTTAAATATGCTAAGAAATGTTGACGAGGAAAAATTAAACAAAAATTTTTTTTCATATGCTAAAAATAACTTTTGTTAATGAAACTCATAGACCAAAAGATTACATTTAGTGCTATTTGAATTAAGAATAACTGATACGTTATTCACATAAACCCAGAACTGGCATCAGAGCTCATATGGCCGCATAGGTGGCAAAATTTAGAGAAGAAAAATTTTGGGAATTTAGAGAAGCACCGAGCAGCAAATTTAAGGGATGACAAAATTTTTATAATTGAGAAAAGGCACTAGGATCTAGAGTCGGCAAAAATTTCGAACTTAGCAGTGGCACAGCTAGGGTTTCTAGCGTCCGGGGACAACTGAAGAATTTGCACCTCTTTCTGTGTGCCAAGAATGGAAAACATTTCATTAAAAATTTCGTAGCATCAGTTTGGCACCCTCTGGATGCTGCACACGGGGACAGATGTCCCCCTCCTTACCCCACCCTAGCTACACCACTGGAAGGGATATACTTTGTAGCAGAATTTAGGACCCACAAAGACTGCATCAGGAGGTACCTTACGCTGGCCCTCAATAAACCTTAAGTATAATGTGGGAGTTTATTTATTCAGAACTCAGATTAGTCTTAAGTATGTGCAAGAAATAGACATAAGTATAATAAATAACTAATGCAATTCAATCTTAATTCTCTCAATATGTGATAGAAGCAAGACAAAATTTAGCGGAACAACTTGTCTTTCATCGCAAACCTCATGGTACATAGCCAATAATGTATAGCGGACCATATTAAGCTAGGCTAAAAATATACTTTAGTGATTCTAAAGAATTTCAGTAAATATAGCAGATTATGCTGTCCCTTAATCTTCTAATTTGATCCGGCTTATTACTTTTTGGAAACTGTTATTATTACAGCAATTTTATAACAAAGTGATTGACGCTGATTTTTAATCTTAAAAAGGCAAAAATTAAAGCCTGAACTTTTGAATATGTCAAAAAGAGTTTCTAATTCTGGAGCTGAAACAGGATATACAAAGCGAAAGCATGTTTTGATGTCCATTAAACAAAAAGTAGAATTGCTGCAAAAAATGGATAAAAGCATACCCCTCTCAAAATTATGCAATGAGTATGGCATTGGAAAGTCAACTGTATATGACATAAGAAAAAAGAAAAAGGAGCTTGTAGAATTTTTTGTGGATTTCAACACCCTACTTGCAATGAATGACAGAAAAATTGTTCGTTATGGTAAAAGTGACGATCATGACAAAGTGACAGTGGGCTAGACAGCGTCACAAGCGAGAGCATGCCGTTGATGGGTCCAGTGCTAATGGCTCAAGCCAAAATATTTCATGAAGAAATGAACTTAAAAACTGAGTGCACATATTCAACAGGTTGATTAATCAAATTTAAAAATTGTCATTTAAAAATTTCAGGTGAAAAAGCTTCAGCTGATACTGAAGCTGCTGAACTATCAGCTGATACTGAAGCTGCTGAACTATTTGCAGATGAATTCAGTAACTCGTTAATAATGAAAAATTATCTCCAAAACAAATTTACAACTCTGATGACACTGTTTTTTTCTGGCAATATGTACCATGAAATGTCTTGCCGACCTCTATACAAACGGCTTCAACTGGTGTCAAAGTTTTTAAAGAGAGACTAAAAATTTAACATGTGCACACGCATCCTAGCAAGACAGGCATTGGGTGGTGGGAAAGGCATAGATAGAATATTTAATTTTAATGTAAGTTACAATTATGGTAACGTGAATAATTGAAAATAAAGAGATCATGAAGTAAAAATAATGCTGGCCTAAATTAAGGGGAAAAAAAGGGGGAAGGCATTCAGCTTTTGTTTTCTAATTTTCAATGAACAGATTGATAACAGGGCAAAGAAGGCCACTTTTCAGTTGAACTTGAGTAGAAGATAGAAGTTTGGCACAGTCAGCGAGGAATAGCAATTTTAGAAGATTGAAATGTCTGTCCTTCTAGGTAGGACGGGCTGGAAGTTAAGAGGCAGAAGCATGTCTATGCCTTTTAGGAGGAGAATCATTCAGTCTATGAATATCAGAATACCATGGACGATTAAATGCAAATATAAAGTAGTATTTTAAAAATCCATGTTAAATTTCTTGAACAATGACAAGAGTATTCAACAGTTTTTGAAATATTTTAACATAAAATCTGCATCACAAGATCGTGGGAGGACATGTCTCCAGGTACTTTAAGAAATACTTGGCATAATTTATGGCCAGCTACCATATTTCATGGTGAGAATGAGGATGATGATGATGATAGCTGTGAATTTGAAGGATTTCGGATATTGCCAACCAAAGGTGAAATTTTCCAATTAATCGATTTTGTAAAGAAATGTGGAGAAGTAGTAATAAATAAAGATGATATAACAGCAGTTTTTCATTGTGATGACAATGCCCCAATCATCAATCAATTAGCGGACGGCAAAATCTGTAGTATGGTTCTAGATCCAGAAAATACTGCTATTGATAGTGATAAAAGTGGCAGAGAGCTTATTGAAAACGAAAAATGTGACTGACAAGTTAGTCGGAATTCTCCGCACAAAAAATTAAGTTGGTTTATAGAATTAAAGAAAAAGTATTGGCACAAAAAACGAAGCAACTGAAACTTGAAAGAAATCTTTAATAAAGTAAATAAATATTAAGCTTTTTTTTGCAAGTTGTGATACCCTTTAGATCATAAATACTCATTATTTTGTAAATCACGATTTGGAATTTAAATTTCATAATTTCTGCTAGATTTAAATCTTCTAACTAGATTTAAATTGATGATCTAATATCCGGAAAAATCCCAAATCCGGAATCACTGAAGTCCTGACAAGTCCTTGGCTCAAAGGACTCAGTTTTTTTATTCTTATATGTAGGTAAATTGTGCAAATAATACAAAAACAATTTTTTAAAGTCAATTCATACTTAAGTCAACAAAGAAAATTTTTATTTTAGTTACTTTTTATTAACATTTTTTTCATTTCTAATTTATGAAGCTAATGGTGGTCTATGATTTTTCATTCTATCCATCTCTTGTAATGCTTCATTATTGAAGGAACTTTTCCAGTGAGTTTCAAGCAGTCCAGTTCTTCAATTAATATTCCATCTAATGATCTCGCATGACTCATGGCAACATACGCTTGACCTGCTGCAAAGAGTTTGGTAGGAAGCTTTTCTTGTCGCTTATGTTTTTCTTTCTCTAATCGTCCCTTACATTGTGTTGCAGTTTCTTTTCACATTCTGGTGAACCAAAGGACATTTTAAAGGGTTATATTTTAAACATATATTATTATCATGTTAACATAGAAATATGGGGAGAATTTTCATTAATTAATGGGACATTACATCCACTTCATCCAATACAAACCTACAATTCTTTAATTCCATACACTTTAAAAAATCTTTAGAACTCTGTCTTACTGTTGCCATTTATTTTTGTTAAATATTACAATCCCATTTACCACAGTCATATACTATTATTTATAAGTTATTATAAAATTAATTTTTACAGCACGTGAGAATTCCTAATAAATGGTCATTATCTGTAAGTCTTATAATATATTTAATGAAAAAAGGATATCTTTAGTTCTAAAAAATCGGAATAAATAAGTAGAAATTGACTTGAAAAAACTTAACATCAGGTGTCATCTACTAGAAGTTTAAAAAAAAAAGTATTTGAACTTAAGTGGATGAATAAAAAGTATTTTAATTAACGAGTGAAAATTTAAACAAGATATAGAGCTAATAGTAGGAATTTAAAAATAATTGAATTATATTGTTCCTACCTTCCCTTTAAGGTTTTTATGCCTTTAGTAAATATGCATGCAATATTTGTAGAATTATCAACAATTTAAAAGTTCTTTAAGTCTGGCTAAACCTAATTATTTTTACTATAGCAGCCATATTTGTTTATGTTTGAAACTTAGCAGAATAGTGGATTTGTTGCCAATCTAGAGAAACTAAGCTTTGCAACAACAAAGATAATGCCTTCCTTTACTATTGTGAACTAAATCATGCTTAATCCATTCTGGAATTATCATATAAGTTATTAAATTATCCCACATATTTACTCAGCATGGCATACACAACAAAATCAGTTTCTATGCCTTTAGTGTCTTTTTGCCAATTAAGATCAAAAGTAAACTTTCAGTTTTGTGCACTGAAAAATCTGCCATTTTGCCTGCTGGCTGAATTTCTTGTTTTTGCATAGAAACTGAAATTTTAATTATAAAAATTGTTTTTTAATTGTTTTAACTGCACTTGGTGTAATGTTTTTCTATATCTTTAAAGTTTTAATGAAAATATTTCGAGTTTTTATGCATTTTTGCCTTGCCACAAAGTGAGAACTGAATTAATTGAATGAGAAATATATCTCTATCGAAATTCAAGGAAATAATAAGTGTTTCATATTAGCAGCAAATATTGTCGCCAGTCTGTCTCGGATAGAGTAGAATGTTTACGAGTAGTGCATGCGCATTAGGTAATAAGCTTGGAATTGTCTGTGAAAAACTGTTTCTTTTTCATTTGTTTAATTTCTTTTACACATTATTTTAGATTTATTATAGTATTTGAATAGAACATGTGGCAAGGATTATATAATTCTTCAGACGATATAAATTTTGCACATCCTGAGTTATAAAATAAATTAGATGTAATGCTGTTAAGTTAATCTAGCGCCAGAGTATCAATATGGTAAATAAATATAGCGAAATTTAAAGAGTACATTTATTCTACTGTGGTTTATGCACTATTGACAAAGCAGATTTAATTCAATAAGTTTAAATGAAATACAGGAAAAGTGTATATTATTTAATATTCCATACAAGGAAGTCATGTGATGTACACACAAGTTTTTTCTTTTTGGATATTGCCTACCACTTTCAATTTAGCTTTTGAAGCTACTGCCCTCCCTCCCTTGCAATTTTTCATAATTTTGAAAAAGGCTCATAGATTCTGTTTCACAATTTAGTAAATTCCTTAAATGCAGAAAGAAAATAAGCTTTAAATTGCAAATATGCCAAAAGATCCAGCACACTGATTCTAACAAATAATACTTATGTGCTTAGAAGAATGCTCTGATGGTTAAGAACATCACTACAACAGAAAGGAATGCATTTTATTGGCAAGTTATTGCCACTTACATTTCTTATGGAGCCTACCAGATATTGAATAAGACACAATGAACAGTGTCTCTCTCTTTACATGACTCACTTTACAAAAAGTTTCTGCTTTTACAAAAGAAAAAGAACAAATGGCAAACACAGCATTTAGGATTTAATTTTGGAAAAGCAAGTTTAAAATAAAACTTCAATATGTTTTGTAGCTGTATGACTAACTATATGACACTGTGTTCAAATAACTAAGTATTATGACAAAAATAGCAGAACATTTAAGCATACTTATAATATGTCAACATTCCCACATCAACTGCAATACTACAGCCTTTGACAATAAGGCACACAAATGTAGCAGTAGTAGAATTTTAGCGACTTCCCTGGCCAATAAATTCAATCAATGATAAGATTTTAAGAGATGATCCTTTTTATCTCCATCATTAACCCAAGTTTTTCTTAGCTCTCATCAATCTAAAAATCAATGGATTTAGCATAACACACTATCATTCTCATTACTTCTCTTCACTTAGTATGCTTAAAATCTTTTCAGATCAAGAACTTCATTAATTTGAGATTATTTTATACTGGCTGTACAAGTTTTGGCAAAAAGTCTGGTGAACATATTTTTAAACAAAAGATTTTATATAAATTATAAAAGTGTTTTACATCTCTTCAAGTAACGTTTGTTGTTTAAAATACATCTTTATTACTGTACAATTCCTGAAAACTACCAGCAAAAATTCTCTTTCAATATTGCCTGTAGAACCCTCATCACAGGAGTTGGATCTGTGATGAGAGCTTTTGGATTCCAAAAATTGATTTCCTAAGGCTCATTTCAAGTGGAAGAACAGACAGAAATTTACTACAGCAAAATTATCTAAATATGATTATAAACTACAACACCTCTACAAACAATAAACTATTTCCCAATGATGGCCAGATATGGCTGGCCATTGTCATGAAGATGGAACTGTGGTTATCTCATGCTCAAGCTGTGCATGCCGCCAGCTGACAATGCAATAGCTGTGCACACCACAAGATGACAATGCATTGTCTTTATGTGAAGTTCGAATACCAGGTAGTAGCTTCTGAGCTTTTAATAAATGAGTCTGTATTTAATAGAGTTGAAATGTTTCAAGTAATATGGAGTCTTAACTTATAAGGATCAACAGTGAGCTATACCAAAGCCCTTACAATGGCAACCCAGCTATACACATGAAGTTTCAACTACATTCCAACATTTGGCTGCTTCAAGACATTTTCTATACTTGAACCACTATTATGGAGGAAACTGCAGTGGTTAAAGGTATCGAACTGCAATTCTACTACTGATCATATATTGCAGTTTGCTATGTGTGAGTCAATATTTGATTTAGCTATGCCTAAGCCCATTATGGATCCAAGACGTAATTCAACTATTGCATTACTAATTTGCAGCTGGAGACACTTCTTTGGATTGAGACATCATACTTTGGAGGCTTAGTGATGCTTTTTATCAGGAGATAAAACCTGTTATTACTGAGTATTGAAAGAAAAGTAGTACCCAGGTAATCTGAAAACTATGCACCAGCGAGCAACTCGAAGACAGAAAATCATCTGAATAGCTTTGTGTCATGAAAAGGTGCAGTGAAAAACACAATATATCCGATTCTTTGTTAGAGTTCTTTCTTCAGCAAATGCTGCTAGACTTCCAATTTATTATTGCACCTGTTGAACCGTTTGATTCTTCGAAAGCCACCATAGCTCTTGATCAGCTATTAGAAGTCACACCCACTTAGGTAAATGCACTTTCTTCATCTCTATCAGTCAATGTGTCTAATAATTCTAAATTCTCTTTCTTGTTGGATGAATAACACAAATTGCATAGAGAAGTATTGTGTCTGCACAGTATTTCTAAAAATCGTTTTAACAGAAGATGTAGCCCTTCAGTAAAGTTCCTTCCAATACTTCATACTACTGATGCCACCACAAATTTATTGAAAAAACTCAACAGTCTCTTTTGAACAACCAAAGAAAAAAATGCATCGGACACCTATTCTGATGTTTCTGCTGCCAACAGTACTCCAATTCCAGTTTAAAACTTCTCAACCTTGGACTTTGTAGCAAATTTAATTTTGTTTTTAATGCATGTGTCAACGAATATCAACGAATCTGATTTTCTACATTATTCTGATTAACTACTGCATTTAAGAAATAAAAAACTTGGTGATTTAAAATTAAAAATTAATTGCAGTATCATTAACATACATTTGTATTCTATGAAACAATTACTATAAATAGTGCATATGCTAAATTACTATATAACTACCCTTCACTGTCGAATCTTTCTGACCTTAATAAAATTGTTCAGTATAATATTATGCATTTCATTGAAACACTAAATTCTCCTGTTATGTACGGTTAGGTGATTAGCTCCAGAAAGATTTTTAAAAATGCTTAAAATTATATAAAAAAATTATCAATTTAAGCCACATGCAACCTTCCTAAAGTAATTACTCACAGTAAAAGTAAAGTACCTTATTCTTAACATTTTGTGAGTTTGCAGCAAAGCTGCATGGCACAGAACTACTTTCTCGTATAGACTTGGCAAAAGTCTATCACTCAAATTCCAATTAATCCTTTCAATATTCATAAAATAATTACTGCAACTCCTTTTCGACTTTTTGAGAGCACAAGAATGCAGTTTGGGCTATGCACTATGGCTGCAACCTTTCAACAATTCATTCACAAATTAACACATGATCTGCCAATAGTATTCGCTTTTGTTGATGATACATTAATTACATCAAAGGATGAAACTGAGCATCTGGCACACTTGAACATTTTGAGAAATTAATTACGCTTCTTATCAGGAGGTAATTTAACCATTAATATAACTAAATGCATCTTTGATGTAACATCTTGTTCTTAGGTTTACATGTATCTGAATGGGGATTAAAACTTTTATCCCACAGAATGGAGAAACTATTCAAAATTTCACAAAACCAATTTCTGATACATTTTTGGCATTCTTAACTTTTACAGATGTTTTGTCCCAAGAGCTTGGTATATTTTAGCTCCCTTAAATAGGTTACTGGAAGGCTGCATTAATAAAAAGAAACCTTCACAGATGGGTAAAATAAAAGAATACTCTCTCAAATGGGACAATAAAACTGAGAAAGCATTCACCAATGCAAAAATGAAAACCGCTGAGGCTACTTTTCTGAGACATGCAGTTCTTGGTGCTACTTTAAAACTCTGCATAAATACATCAGATGCTGCAGTCGGTAGCTCATTAATGCAATTGTGTAATTCAGTTTGGGAATCCACAATGCTTCTACCCATTAAACACAGCAGAATCCAAAGGAAATGGTCAATCCATAATCTAGAATTATTTGCTATATATCTGTCGATCAAGAAATTCTGACATATCCTTGAAGGCAGGACCATAATCTACACTGGTTATCATAAATTAAGGAAAAATCACAAAAATAGCGATAACTCCCTAAAAAATATGCTAAACTGTGTAAAATTTGAATATGTTGCCAAGTAGGAACAGCTGAGTAAAACTGCAATATGAAAACTAACGGTGCTGCACTCGGAATACGTCATCTGCGAGGAGCATAAAGTCCATGTTTGAGAGCAAGCCCCCATGTTTCACTGTGGTAATGACATCAGAAATCTGAGATAGCCAATTCGTAACAATTACCTCCAGGCATCATTTTCCTGCAGAACTTCGATGGAGAGACATTGGGAGACTAGAGGCTGGACAAAGTCAAACAAAAGTGGCCAGACAGCTAAATGGGAGTCCTTCTGTGGTTCATAGACTTTGGAGGCATTTCCAAACCATAGATTCGGCATCTAGGAGGTTCAGCCAAAAACGGCCAACTGCTACGGCGAGCGCCGATGACCGATAATGACATCATGTGCACGCAGGAATAGAATCACTACTCCGACTCTTCTTAGATCCTACCTTGCTGCAGCCACCGGAAGGTTGGTGTCAATGTCAACTGTGCATAGAAGGCTTCACGAAGGTGGTCTGTATGCGAGGCGACCAGCCATTTGCGTGCCACTCACGTCATGCCATAGGAGGGATCATTTGCATTGGGTACGACAGGATGTCCACTGGATGCCTGATCAATGGAGGGCTGTTCTCTTTACAGATGAGTCCAGATTTAGTCTAGAAAGTGATAGTAGGCGTTATTTGATATGGAGAGAACCTGGAACCCGTTATCATCCGTCAAACATCTGTGAAAGTGATACATACAGAAAAGGCATTGTCTGTGTTTGGGGTAGCATCCCTTTGGGTGGACGCACAGACCTCCATGTCTTTCCAAGGGGAACCGTGAATCATGCTCATGTGCGCCCATATGCCGGGGCAATAGATGATGCTTTCCTGTTACAGTACGACAATGCAAGACCACACAGGGCTCTCATTGTGGATGATTATCTTCAACAGGAAACAATTATGCACATGGAGTGGCCAGCTCGATCCCTGGACTTGACTTTAGGGAGACATCTAACTGCTCTCCTAACATCTAACTGCTCTCCATCTGCCCCCTCAGACCCTTGTCGCGCTTGCAACTGCTTTGCAAGAGCAATGGCACTCGCTTCCTACTGATAGACCGCATAATTGAAAGCATCGCACGTCGCTGTATGTGCTATATTGCTTCTAGAGGCGATCATATTCCACATTGAAAGTACTTTTCCTATACAGACTGACACCTTCAATTTGTTTATTTTATACATGTACTAATTTCTATACTACCATAATTGTCTGGTAATTTCTTTTTATGTTATTTGATACCTTACTATGTGTTGTATACTGTGGGTACGTTTCATAAAATTCTACAAGTAACTTTTTCAGTAATCGTGATTTTTCTTTAATTTATGATAACCAGTGTATATAGACCAAAGGCTCTTAATATATCCTTTCATGCAAAAGCCCAAAAAATGTTCTCCACAACAACTTTGCCATCTTGATTTTATAGGGCCAGTTTTCTACTGATATTTAACACATTAAAAGTTGTGATACTATCATTGCTGACACCTTATCCAGGATAGAAATAGATGCAGTTTCTGATAATCAACATACTATCTTCAGGACTCGAAAATTAAAAATT
This sequence comes from Stegodyphus mimosarum, assembly GCA_000611955.2. Taxonomy (NCBI): domain Eukaryota; kingdom Metazoa; phylum Arthropoda; class Arachnida; order Araneae; family Eresidae; genus Stegodyphus; species Stegodyphus mimosarum. The sequence goes on from KK120204.1 coordinate 56,156, forward strand.
CTCTCTCTCAGACTTTACCAGTATTTAAAACAGGAAAACATTATTTTTCTTTTAAAATTTTTCAATGCAAATATCTTTCACATGCCAGGATTTCAGCCTCAACAAAAATAATCACTAAACAATGTTTTTGGCCCAATATGAAAAATTTTTTTGAAACTGACATTCAATCTTGCCTAAAATACCAGTGTTCTAAAATTCATAGGCATTCAAAATCATCTTTGGGTGCCTTTTCCTTGCTTGATGTAAAAATTGTACATATCCATTTTGATTTCACAGATCCTCTTTCACCATTTGAAGGTAACAGTTATTGCATAACTATTACTGACCGCTTTACTAGATGGCCGGAAGTTATACCTAGTGATGACATGTCCACTACAGCCACTTGTAAAGCATTATTATACAACTGTATAGCTAGAGTTGGCCACCTTATATCCATAACTACTGGTCACAGTTGAAATTTTGAATCTCACTTATTTATGGATCTGATGAAGGTTTTAGGTACACTGCACAAAAAAAAAAAAAAAAGTTCTATATCTCCCGTTCTACTGGGCCGATTCACGAAATTCAAATTGCATTTTCCATGCCTCGAAAGCACGACCTAGGATATATATTAGATTTATATATAGCATCATTTCATCCTAGGTATTTTGACACAAAATCGAGCTTTTTCTGCAATGACATGGCAATTTTTTTTCCATATTTCGATTCTAGGACTCAAATTATACCTAAACATCAAATTTTGTAAAATTTGGTGCAAAATTTACAGAGAAATTCAAAAATTTTTCTTGGCGTACTTTTTTCAAGTCTGCGCCAAGAATAACTCACTTACTAAACTTCTCAATTTATAGCAGCCTGCTTTCCTTTACTTTTTCTCGTCGCAGATGAACGGAAAAAAAGTCTTTCATACTATCAAATAATTTTAACAAAGTGCGTAAACCACATTTGGTGTTATGGCTTATAAAAATGTGCTAATATGTAAATTCAGGTTTATCTTAGAAAATTTGAATAAAAAAACTAATTTTTTGCAGGTGCGTCTAGAAATACGTCTACTTTAAGATGATGCTAAAAATTTTATAGGTTATAATTAAAATTTTTTTTGAAAAGTTTATAAAATTATTTAAAAGTACAAATTTTAAAAGTAAATCATAAAAAATGGACAAATTTTATTTGAAATGAACCTAAATTTCAAAATGTGAAAGAATCAAATAAGTTTAATAAAAAAAAGAGATATTAACAAATATATACTATATTCAATTAATTAACATTGAGGAGCTAAAATTTTGAGAACTAATTTTTTAAAAATTACACGTGCGATTTTTACAAAACTCGGCAGTTTGGCATAATTCGAGTCGTAGAATTGAAATACGGAAAAAAAATTGGCATGTCATTTCAGAAAAAGTCCGATTTTGTGTCAAAATACCTATATTAGAACAATACTATATATAAATCTAATGCATATCCTAAGTCATGCTTTCGAGACTTCTAAACATGTTCAGTACACCCAACACTCCCAACTTGTTCACATGTATTTCTAAGGATCGATTCTGTTTAACCTCCTCTAACTCCACATTACACTGGACCTTAAGCTGTTATTACTGACATAAATAACAACATATTACGGTTTCAATTGGTCATTTCAGCATATATATTGTCAGTATGCATAGAATACACCTGCAATTCCTCAGATTCCATATCAAAAAGTCTGCAAAGATTCAAACATTGTTCAAAAACAAATAACTACTTGAAGTGGACATCATGTTCTTTTTCCACAAGGACTGATCACTTTATTATAATAGAATATTTTTCTCTTGTTTATCTGTTATAAAAGTTATAGTATGTGACTACTTAAAGATTAATATTCCCTCCATATATCTGAGAATTGTTTAAATTCTTATTTTACTGTCTTTTCATTATTTTTATTTCATTATAACATGCATTTTTATTGTTACATATTTCAACTAGTATTTCATGCTATATTATTGCTTGTATATCACCATTTATAAATCTCTTATTTTTTTAACATATTTCATTGTTCATATTAATGTATAACTCTCATTGGAATGTGTATACCTGTTATTGAAATTCCTTGTAATCAACCCCTTTTTGTTTCATGACTAAGGGGGATACACTGCGGTTATCTCATGCTCAGCTGCACACGCTACCAGCTGACATCACAAAGTTTCACAACAGTCACGCATGCCACCAGCTTAAACACAATTGTCTTTAACAACTGTTCTTTGAAGCTGGAATATAAGGCAGTAGCTTTTGTGTTTTTAATGAATAAATTTGTGTTAATAAAGCTGATTGTTTTACGTAACATGGAGTCTTAGCTTGAAAAAAACAACAGCAAGCCACAGAAAAACCCTCACAGTATCAAGACGTTGCCTTAATATATTCTAGACATACAATGCATACTTTGCAATAAATTTGCTAGAATAAACTTGTATGTATTAGCTATTATTCTTCCTATAAGACAATCATCCACAGCCAACATCTCATTTTCAAAGTCTTTGTCAGTATGAGATATCATAGACCTACCACTTCAAGTAGCATCTTCAAAACAACTCTGTCTACCCTGAAAACATAAACCATTCATACGTGCACTTTGAAAATTTGGCTTTAAATATGACTCTATGTGTAATTCCTTTCAGTTTATCATGACTTTCTTTCATAGATTTACTAAGCTTGAAACAAAACTTTAAATTCATTTGCTCCTCAGTTTTAAGGCCAGTTTACATATGTTCGAGTGGCCTGTAGTGAGCCACTTGCTACAACTACACTCACGTTTGTGAAAATTGCAACACCAAGAAGGAATCGTCATAATTGAATGCAATTTAATACACAGTTGAGTGGTAGTGGTACAAATAAATGATTAAATGTTCAAAGCAAACAAACAAGGACAAGAGATCAGAATCAGTATTTTGTGTGGCCACCACGCGCCGCAATAAGTGCTGCTACACGACGTGGCATGGAGTCAAACAAAGTTTGAATGTCTGACTGAGGAAGAGCATTCCATATCGTTTGTACGCGTACCCAAAGTTCGTCTGCAGACACAACAGGACGAGGATCACGAGCAAGACGCCGACCAATGACATCCCACACATGTTCAATTGGCGACATATCCGGGGAACACGCAGGCCAAGGAAGAAGCTGTACCTGCTGCGCTGCAAAGAAGGATTTAACAATCCGAGCAGTATGAGGGCGGGCATTGTCCTGTTGAAATACAGCGCCTGGCAAGCTTTGAAGGAAGGGAACAGCTTCGGGCTGTAGAACTTCACGGATATACCGGTTGCTGTTCAGATTGCCCACAATTCGTAGCAATTGAGATCGTCTATGATATGCTATGGCGCCCCAGACCATAACTCCGGGTGTTCGTCCACTGTGGCGTTCGATAATGCACTCCGGAAGGTGGCGTTCACCGGCATAGCGTCTGACACGAATGCGGCCATCATGGTACCACAAATTAAAGCGGGATTCGTCAGAAAACACGACATGCTGCCAATCAGCACGCCAGTCTCTATGCTGATTGGCCCATTGTAGCCGCAGGCGGCGATGGTCGTGCGTTAGGGGGATCCTGTATAAAGGAGTCCGTGCGCGCAGTCCACACTGCAGCAGACGTCTACGAATTGATGAAGCACACAATGAAACACCTGTAGCTATTGACCACAGTGCTGCCAATTGTCTAGAGGAAGCTGTACGGTCCGTCCGCGCCATGCGGACCAGGTGTCTATCATCGCGAGCTGACGTCACATTTCGGGGTCCACTCCCGGATTTCCGAGTTGTCCGACACTCGTCCGTCCACTGCTTCCAAACGCGCATCACTGTGCTGCTGTTACGCTGCACACGAGAGGCTACTGCACGATACGACAATCCAGCTTCACGAAGGCCGATGATTCTCCCTCGTTCAAACTCTGTAAGTTGTTCAAATCTCGCTCTCTTTCGTCGACGAGGCATAAGTACAGATTGAGTTAACGTTTACCACTAGCAGATAACCACTGATAACCATACACGCCTCGCTACAGCCGTCTATTTATTCGGATCCATCAGCCGTTCAGCATACGCAGCTCAGCATACGCATGCGCTACGGATTTGCAATTCTAATCATTTGCATATCATGCGCTACTTTGCATTTCCTGAAAATTTCAGCTCACTCGCGTAAGTAAAATTTGGTTATGCATGGTGTTGCAATTTTCACAAACGTGAGTGTATTTTGACAATGTAAACGCTCACTTTGTCCAAATAGAAACATAGGTAGAAATAGAGATAAGTCAGCGAGTCTGTTTCTACTCTGAACCAGTTGAAAATCTATCCGGGCAGTAGTTAGCAGAGACACCGTGCCCAATTTTTTCATCATATCGAAAATGCCGAGATCGAGCGATAATCTAACTATGACATTTTTTAACGAATATGATGCATCTTGTGAAGTATTATGGGATACTTCACTATCTGAATATTATGACCATTCTTTACTAATACCTAAATAACTACTGATCAGAATGAATTTAGGTTTTGGATATTGTAGAAAAAACATAGAATATTAAATTAGGGTATCGGATTCAAAATATTTATTTTAAGCATATTTATTTCTGAATTTTCTTTAATCAAAAAACAAATATATGTTATTCAACTACCCAATAAAATACAGTTTTCAATTTAAAAAAATGAGTGAAAGGGCAATCATTTATTTTATTTTGTTGATATAAATTTCGAAAAGCCAGTTTCTACTCATGGCCAATTACATCAAATAAAATATAATCTAAAATTTTGAAATTTTGTTTTATAGACTTTCCTTTTTATTTGAACCAAAAATTAGATTTTATTTGCAGACAACCAATCGGAAGTATTAAAATAAAAATCGTCGACAGAAGTCGTATGAGGCTATTATTAACATGTTAAAATTTGAGGGTGTTGGACAGTTTAAGCAAAAGATTAATAATTTTCACTTAAACCCCCACACAGAAAATGCCCTCAAACACTTCTGGAATAAATATGCCGACTGTGCATTTTGGCACTCGAAATAAATATTGCACAGAACTGTAGGAGTCACCCATCCCCAGAAACCAAAGCGCTACCTGCGCTTTAATTTTGCTGGCAGAGCATCTTGAAAGAACGTGCCTTTTTTTTTTTTTTAAATAAATAAATAAATGGAGCGACCATTTTCAGTAAAGTTTCAAATTATCCTTCACCCATTCTGATGAAGTTTTTGCAACTTTGGGTATCCTTGCCCTGAAAATTCATTTAAAAGCTTGCTCCTAATTCATCATGGCGAATTACATAGTTATGTTTCGATTTCCTTTTCTTCTTCTTTTTTCCTCCCTAGAACAGAAATTAATGCGTTGGAAACTGCTTCGCAAATTTCAAACACAGCAAGTTGCATGTCAGTATCCATTCTGCAAACAAACAGAGGTGAGTTGTCAGTCTACTCTGATTGGTGTAAACAATCTATCTGAGTACAAGTCCTTTCGCTCGGTTCGAGACGCTTGGACGAGTGGCGCGCCAAAAGTCACTCGGAGAAGTGTAAACCCGCCTTTACAGACACTGTTACATTTTTGCATGCTAGAGTGTTACTAACAGAAATCTATAATTCCTACTTTTACATTAGCTCAGATATTCAAACATGTTATATGGCAGAGGTGGCCAACTTTGTGCACAAAAGATCTACTTTTTTCTAAAAAATGAATTGCGATCAACACGTTGTCACAGGCGCATTTTAAAGAGGGCGAAAGGGGTGTAAAATACTTAATATCTTAAATTATTATTATACATATATTTTACATTACAAAATAAACAATTTATGGACTAAAATTTAAATATCCAGATAAACTTAAGCAACAAATTTATTGATTGACAATATTAGCAAAAATTATATAGAAAGATAAAAAATGAATATATTTTATTACTTAATGAGAAGATTGAATTTTCAAGTCTTTAACCTAGGAAACATAATTAGGTGTACATCCTGAGAAAACTATTAAAGAGTCTTCAGTACGTGTATCAGTCAACACAGACATTCTCAGAGGGAAATGGATCCGAAACAAGAAATAAATATATTTTTTACATTTGATGATGCTTGGATATTTTTTCGGTTAACATATTTCCAAAAATCATGTTCTAAGTTTCATAACTTGGCTGTGAGTTTGCCAATCCAAGAGGTTGGAGCTTCATTTTTTTCTTCAATTCAAGATTTTCCCATGTGGTTATGCACGCATGGTTACTCCACCCGTGGATTACTTGACGTGCTGGAAATATCATGATAAAATACACGCTGATGCCGGCCTATATTAAAGAACAATGTGTCTTTTGCTAGAATTCTGCACCTAAGAAAAGCACTGGTTCTTTTCTACAATAATTATAGTTGCACTGCTCATTTAATATCTTAACTCCATTGCAAACAAAATGCACTAATGCCGCCCTAATTGTAATTGAAAACTTGTTTGTCTATATATCATACCATGTAATCAGTTTCTGTTTTTAAAATTGTATGCGATCAACCAAAATAGGCTTTGCAAATGACCGGTAGATCGCGATAAGATTTGTTGGCCACCAGTTACATGGTAACTTTTCAGTACTTTGTCATTCAGTCACTATCACGTGTGTGCATCCTATGACATCACAGAAAAAATTTATTTTCATACCTGTATATTAAAATATCATTTCCCTTTTTACTACATGAGTGTTAATTTATATCTTATGCATTACTTAATACAGTTTGGTAAGTCATTTCCTGAGTATGAGAATATTCATAAATTTTTCACAAACTGAAAAGAGACAAGTGCTTCTTTACTTATGAAGAGTTTTGTACGAAATAAATGATTCTACATTTTTTAACAGGAAGGAAAATCCAAGATATGAGATTGTTAATAAATCAACTAACTATGAATTATGAAATTTTGATGTATCACATAATAACTACATTTCTCCTGTGATACACACACAATACAATACAGAAACAATATTTTACACAGAAACAATACTTTATCAAAATTAAAAACATGACACATGAAAACTAATTCAGTAAAACTATACAATTGGGTGCCCCTTGCTTTTTTGGCGATTCTTTTTTGACGCCAAGATCGGCGCCAGGAAGACACAAAACCAAAATAAGAAGTCAAAGAATTTCACAAACTCCGTGTCCATGTACACATCAACCTATTTTCACTTTTAAAAACATCAGAGAATTGCACAAACTAGCCATCGCACATTGCCTTGACTGTCCATGTGCACATCGATTTATTTTCACTTAAAAAAATCAAGAAGCTAAAACCAAGTTAAAACTCTCATGGTAACCAAAAATGGGGTTTCATCGCCAAAATTGAACAAAATTTTTTGCCAATCGAAAGGGCACTCAATTCTACACTAGAGCCACTAATTCTTTTAGAAGTTCAAGTCTTTCACTGAATTATTCCACCATATAAAAATTTTGAAAAATGGTTAAGATTGTGACACATGATATTGCAAATATCACATAACTCTCATACTTAGAGGAAAAGCTGAAATGATTTACATAAATTATTATACTAATCTATTTAACACTTACATTACAAATTAAAAAACAAAAAGACTTTTTACATTCTTAGTTTAACATTAAATGACAGTACGTAACAGGTTATAAATACACAGGGCCAATCCTAGCGGGAGGGCAAAATTGTACACAGCATGTGGGCAACAAAATTATTATCTAACATATTACAATTCTCTAAAAAAGGTCAGTCAGTTTTAATTTGCACTTAAGTGGCCTATGACCCAGGATTGATACTGTAAATACATTCACTGCCACACATAAAGTTAATAGAAAAAAGATACTAGCAGTGATCAGCGATATGAGGCTTGCATGAGTCTTTTGTTAAATTTGTCTTTAATTTGGATACTTTTATTTTCTTGTTCACTTAGTCTAAGAAAAACATGTCAGCGTATCATACCGTGAATTACATTAACTTTGTTGTGAACGATATATTCACTGAACTTCTCCCATTTTCCAATTACTAAATGAAATTCATCGAACTAGTACTGCTTCATATTTAATGACAACATCCGTAACTGGAAAGCTTTAGGAGAATTTAATCCTAAACCTTGTGCAAAAACGCTTTTGACAAATCAGTGTTCAGTCTTAGAACATCCTAGAAGATAAAGTGATGTGAAAAAAATACATATATATGTATTCTGCCATAAATTATGGCATAATTAAATTTACTCATTATTTTATATAATTTCTATAATTAAAATTTTTTATAACTTTTAAAGCTTTTTTTTATTTTAAAATATTCTCTTGTTCATGCACACTTATTTGTATTTTCTGTTTTTGTAGGAGGTAAAAACAATTAATCTCTGATATTTTGTTTCTATAAGATAAAGCAAGAATCTTTTGTTAAAAGACTCATAGTTCACCAATGCATCTAATAATTTACATCATAAAAAACTGCAATATCTTTTACAGAATATTTTAAGAATTCTTATTAAGGTTGTGATGGTATTTATGTATTATCACATTAGACATTTATGGAAATTTCTGAAACATTCGCCAATTGCCAATCATTACTATGGAATTCTAGAGGTCATACATAATTGGTACTAAATTGCACTACATGGCCGGTCGACAGGATAATATGCAAGTATCTTTGTGACATTATTCTAATTAAAAATTTTAAATAAATACAAATGTGCTTTCCAAAACACAGAAGCCACAAGAATTACGAGTTCCAATCCACTGATTAAACTAGCGATTTCTGAGCTTTGTGCACTTCAAAAACCTCATCAAATTACAATTTGGAGAATTAATCAAATATTATCCTCAAAAAAATTAATGTTAAAAAAAAGCTTAAAATATACAGAGGGTGTTCACACATTTTTGTAACAATTTTAATTTTCTCCCTGAATTTAAATATTAATTTTAAAATACAAACATGACTGGCATCCAAATGGAATAAGGTTTAATCATCATCTGCAGCACTAAAAATATTTTTTTCTTTAAAATGTTGCTGAGAAATAAAACAATGGATCGAAGGCTCTATATTTTTGTGTTGTTCAAAGAGAAATATTCTTATTCAATTATTTAAATAAAAAAAAAGGTGTGAAAAGCATGGTTTTAATATTTCTACACGTAAAATAACTGATATATATAATATGAAAGGAAAGAAACGTCAAAGTTTACATCTGACCGGGTAAAAGGCAAAAATGCACACCAGGGTTTGTACACATTTCTTCACATGAAAATTAAGTACTATTAAGGACTTTTAAGGACCATTAAAGAAAAACATTAAGGACCTATCAGCAAATCGGAACTGCATAAATTCAATTAAAGCCTATGCCTGAACTCCACTTTCATTACACCAACCTAATAAAAAATAGATCCGTAAGTAGGATGCACTATTATCAAGCATAATTATAAAATAAATTCGAGAATAAAATCATCTTTGTAAAATTTGTCAAATAAGTACTAAACATTTTACACTTATAATAGTTGGACATATTATCAAGAAGATTAGTGACATTTTATTTACATTTTACCAATGGTTAGCTTTATGTTGATTTTTTTTTTCTTTTATGTCTCATTTCGTTAAGTACTTCCTTAGTCTAGAGATTTTGTAAATAGCAGGCCGATTTTATATCAAACGGCACAGGTTAAAATGAGAAGTAAAATCCATTATAGAACACTGGGTGCTGTCACTGCTGTTGCTCGCCTAGGGAGAGACCTGCCCATCAGAACAGACCTGAATGCTTGATATTGGCAGGGAGTTGTAATACAGTTAACATACTTTAAGGTTCCAATAAGCCACTAAAGCACCAGAGGTGATAAGTTGTTTTGTATTCTTTTAAGTCTTACTAACTGTAAGGAATATGTTTTATAGTAATTTTTACATTTTTGTGTTGTATCTTGTGACTATTGAAAGTTTAAATAAAAGGCTCGATGTAGAGATAACTTTTAAAGGTGAGCAATTAGTTACCAGTAATTGAATTAGGTAGTTAGATACCCTTAGGTAGTAGATATTATAGAATTAGGTAATAGATATTATAGATTTATCTGGTCGCTATTAAATTTTATTTACTTTTTAAAAATATTTGATGAAAATCACAGTCTTATAACATTTCACAATTTAAAATACATGTATATTTATGACGCTGATTCTTAAACGACATCAGAATAATAACACATTAAAAGCTACAACACGTTTATGTTTTGCAGCAATAAGACTCAACAAAATATTTATGCGTCTTTTTAATTTGAAGCCTTCCAGACATTGTGGCTAATTTAAACCAATTTCCTTCTCTTTAAGCATCTTTTCTAGCAATGAAAAATTTGTTTCAATAAGCAAACCAATGTTCGCTTTAGTTTCTGCATCTCGTAACTTGTCAATGTCTTGGCATTATACCTATGAGGTTTTTTATGATCTGGTAAAAGTTAAATCGTCCAAAACTCTTGATAGACATGAAGCAAATTATTGTCATGTCTGAAAGTTACTATAAAGTCAGGTAAAAGTTAGAATAAACCTCTTTATTTAAACAGAACTTAATGTAAGTTCGTGGTCTTATGCTAGCAGAATAAACTACAGAACATTCCGATGTAACTAAACAGGAAGAATCAAAATCAAATTCAAATTGTGGACTAGTAGTCAAAGACAACACAATTTAATTTTAATCTAAGCTGGCTCAGTAACTCATAATTGTAACAGATTCAAATATCGGTAGCGATAACGCAAAGCTGAATTACAAATTATCACAGCTGACAGGAACTAACGCAGCATGCAAGCAGAAGCCAGAAACACTCTCTGTCTTACAATACAAAAACCTCAGTTTAAATACTATCTAAACGATTTGTATTCTGGTGAGGAAAAGAAGGGAGAAGCTATGGTACAGGCTGAAATTATAAACAACTGATTAATTTACATAATTATTTTTCTTTATGCACTCAGTTTCTTTTCTCAATAAGTTTCCTGTGCATTTCAGAATTTTTGGATTTATTTAAAGATTTTTGTTATTCTAAAAATTACATGTATTTAAAATATATAGAAGAAGCTGCTAATTTTATTCCTTAAATAATATGAACACTGAGAGTAACTATCAAATGATAGAAAAGGCTGCTAATTTTATTCCTTAAATAATATGAACACTGAGATTAAAGATGAAATGAGAGAAGAAGCTGCTAATTTTATTCCTTAAATAATATGAACACTGAGAGTAAATATGAAATGATACAAGAAGCTGCTAATTTTATTCCTTAAATAGCATGAACACTGAGAGCAAATATGAAATGATAGAAGAAGCTGCTAATTTCAATCCTTAAATAGCATGAACACTGAGAGTAAATATGAAATGATAGAAAAAGCTGCTAATTTTATTCCTTAAATAATATGAACACTGAGATTAAATATGAAATGATGGAAGAAGATGCTAATTTTAATCCTTAAATAACATGAACACTGAGAGTTAATATGTAATGATATATGGTCAGAGTCTGTGTGGCAAAGATTTTAGAATTTTAGTGATGCACAAAGCAATAAAATATAGAAATGGCCAAACTTTTAGAATTTAGGACAGGCACTAAGAGCAGAATTTAAGACCCACAGAGACTGCATCAAGCTCAAAAATGCCTAATGCCAGCCCTGTGTGTCATGCATTGTGATATATAAGATACATATGATAATATTTTAAATTGTTAGTTTTCAATTCTTTTTTAAAAGATAATTCCTTTCTGTAGATACGTGCCCATGTGCCAACATTATGAGCATTATTGAAATTTTCCATGCTTCTGCTTAGGGAAGAGAAAAAAAAAGGGGGGAATAATCATGCTAAGAAAAAGATTTCTAGGATCAGAAGTAAAACATTCAAATATTAGGTTTTCATTGTTCTCCCAAAAATTCTCCAATTAGTAAGCAATTCATCACAGACATTCTGTAAAATACATCCATTACGAGTTAATACTATGAAAACATTTTTCATTTTGTCACATTTTTCTGGAATCTTCTAGAATCTTAGATCTATAAATCTTGCCTTCAAATCCTTCTAAACTTCACAAGGTGCAATGTCTAAAATTCGAAAGAAAGATTACCACTACCAGTTCTGCAACATAGAAAAGCCAGAAGTATTTGGGGGGGGCGGGAATCACACACACAAAAAAAGAATTTTATAGAGAAAACGGATGCACATTCTGAATGTTCTGAATATTCTGAGACTATTAGATGGGAAAAAACTCTTACCTTGAAAAAATAAAAAAGAAGACATTTTAAAATAATTACACAGCTATTTTGCTTTTGCTAAGTACTGTTTTGTAAATTATGCTCTTTAGCATTTATTAGCTTGTTAATTTTCGGATTCAAAATATTGTAATAATAAGTTGCCAAAATGAAAAGAAATATCACTTTATAATTTAACAGGGAAAAATAAAAATGTTTTATTTCAATGTTATTTCTTAAATATAATTTCAATATATTACCATTATTTTAATGAAATTTATTAATGTTACAATGTTCTACACAAAAGTGTTGAAAAATTCACAGATCTCCGAATTAAAAATTTTGTATAGAAATTGGTCTTAAAATCGCCAAAATGCTGATAAGTAGCCAAATTTAGAACCGTTTAATAAAAGAATTCACATCCTGAAGAAGGAAAAAGTTGTTTAAGAGCTCTTCACTAGAAAAATGAAACAATTTCAAAATGCCTATGTTTCATTTCTTGCCTAGGAACTCGAGTATCGCACCATTTATATTAGAAATAGGAACAAATTCAAACAATAACCATATTTATCAGCGAATCACCAAAAATATTCCTTGAAAAAGTTAATTTGCACTTGAAATGGCATTATTAAAAATGGGCCAAAATTTTAGATGATTAAAATTAAGGACCTTCTACTGATTTTGGATGAAATTAAGGACTTTTAAGGACCAAAAATCAATTCCAAAAAACCTAAGGACTTTTAAGAACTCTTAAGGACCGTACGAACCCTGCATACCCAACAAAGGTATGTACAGCTCTTATTAAATATATTTCATGCTTTAAAGGAAAATCTAGCCCCAAAAGAGCTGTTTCAGAATCTTTAAATATCTTTGTAGGACCTGAGAAAAAATTCATAAAATCTGATTTAAAGCTAAAAAAAAAAAAACCACGATGTTCATTGCCTAATGCCAAAACATGTTTCTCAGTGCAAGACTATGTGCAGATTTCTGTATGAAAATTATTTGGAAGATGAAATATGAAAATATATAGTTACAACTGATGAGGGTTGGATATACTTATGTGATTGCAATAGAAAGACTGATTTACTATCAAAAACGATACTGGATACTATCAAAAAAGAGGAGAAAAAGATTTAAAGATTTAATGTATTCGTTCAGAGAAAATAAGGAAAGTTTTTCTGAAGGTTTTATGGTTATTACTGGATTCTCTTATAACGGAAAATTTAAAATAAGGAAAGTAGAAAAAATGTCAAAATTAATTCGGAATACTATCAGAAATATGTTTTAACACCTATTTTTAAAGAAGAAATCCCATCTCTTTATCCAAACAATCTTCACTGTGTTAAATTCCATCAGGATAAGACTCCAAGCCATACCTCTAAATCTACTGCTCTATTTTTTGAAAAAAATGAGAAATGAAACTGGAATTGAAGATATTCCCTTTAAATACATCCCACTGAAATCCCCTGGTCAGTTTCCAGTGGATTACTGTGCATCTGGACTTTTAAAACAAGCTCTTTATAAGCAGCATCTCAAAACATTGAATGGACTCAGGAAGATTGTGAAGGAGGAGTGAAATAAAATCAACCTTGATGTTTTAAGAAAAGGATTTCTTTATATATAATCTTTGCAAAGTCGTTACAAAAATGTGTAAACACCATCTGTAGATATTGCATCTATTTTACGAAAAAAACTAAATGAAAATTATTTTATTATTTTTATTCATAAAAACAAATCTACTCTGCAATATTTTCAATGACAGTAAAATATATAAAATATATTGATACTTCTGAGCTATCTGCCCAGCACTCCGACACACCAACACATGAAAAACGGTACCCATTTTTAAAAAATGGTGGCATATTGAAAATTACATAAAACAGCAATGTATTAATGAAATTAAAAATACAAAAAATATAGGTAAAAGTTTACAATTGGGTGCCCTTCGTTTTTTGGCGATTCTTTTTTAACGCCAAGATCTGCACCAGAAAGGTGCAATTTCAGGATAGCCGCTACACAAAACCAAAATAAGAAGTCAAAGAATTTCACAAACTCCGTGTCCATGTACACATCGACCTATTTTCACTTAAAAAAACAGAGAATAGCACAAACTAGTCATTGCACATTGCCTTGACTTCGTCCATGTGCACATCAATTTATTTTCACTTAAAACAATCAAGAAGCTAAAACCAAGTTAAAACTCTCATGGTAACCAAAAATGGGGTTTCATCACCAAAAATGGGGTTTCATCACCAAAATTGAACAAAATTTTTCGCCAATTGAAAGGGCACCCAATTCTACACTAGAGCCAATATCCCTAATGAAACAATAAAGACTGCAAACAACAAACATTCATAGCAAGACACTCAAAATTTCATAAAACAGTAATAAATTAACTAAATTAGAAACACACAAAGCATCCACAATAAAACACTGAACTTTCTGTTTTCTTCGTCCATTTGCACAGCAACCTGTTTTAATTAAGGCCCGTTTCCACTACTGCGTATGCATTGCGGTGCGTATGCGTTTCTCCAATCAGCGAGCGAATTCACTTTGATTGACATCTGGTATCCGTCGACGGATGACGGAACGGATGAAGTTCAACAACGTTCAACTTTCATGCGTATGTCTGCGGAAGCGTTGGGGTCACATGGTAAAAAAGGAGCAATCAGGTGTTGTCACCAAAAATTAATGGCGGCAGAAGCAGCGATGAACGCTGGTTCAGGGAAAGGATGTTTTGCTAAAAAATGCTTATTTCTAAATTAACATTATTGCGAGAAATCTGCGTACTGAAAAAGACAGCAATCAGCTGAATTTAGTTAAAAAGATAAAAATAAGATAGCTGCCAACTGAATTTAGTTAAAAAGATAAAAATAAGATAGCTGCAAGCTGCAACTACAGTACTAGTTCGCCGAGAGCAGTGATTACTGTCAAGGAAATCAGGCGCAAAAAATATAATACCAAGTTCATGAAATAGGAAAATTTGTCCTGAAAATTATTTTCTAGTTCTGCATACACGTTTACCTTTCATGATAATGAACGTCTGACTATATCAAACTGCTATAGCAAATCAGATATGGCATGAAAAGATTTGTTACTTTTTTCTTTTGAAACGGGTAAAAACTAGAAATGTTAATTATAAATTAAATTTAGTAGCCTTTTAAATATTTCACTGAATTAAAGAGTACGTTAAAGTTATATTTCTCTATTCACAAATATACCTTTTTGGCTAGCATATATTTGTAAGCACATGGAATATATTTTTAGCAGTCCGTTTAACTTCAATCGGAATGCCGAATCAGAATGCCACTTTAAAATATAATGTTTTTTATAAGAAATGTTCTAGAAGCTGAAGAACAAACTCTGGTGAATTTTTTAGACAATAGCACACTGAAATAGAACCAAAAAAATTTAGTTTTATGAATTCATTTACTTCATAATGTATATAAGACAAAATTGCTAGTTACGTTAGTGTGATGATAGCGTAGTGGTAAAGCTGAGGGTAGCGAGCTGTGGCCTTTTGGGTCGTGAGTTCGAATCCCATACTTTCTTTTTTTACCTTGTTTGCAATTTTCTTAGCTCCGTGTTCCAATTTTATCTATATTTGTGTTTTAAAATTTATTTCTATTGTTATGTGCATTAAATATAACGTTTTGTTGATGCTCTTATTTATTTAAAATTTTCCCTCAAGAACTTATTTTGAAAATTATAATATAATTAGAATTTAAAATATACTCCCTGTATATATATATAAACATTTTTTTTCGTTTCACTTTTATGTTAATGCACATACATGTGAGGAGACTTTGGGATGTCTCCAGGTCTAAACTTTCAATACTAATGAACATGAGACAGTATTAATGCCCTGAACAATTTTAATAAAACAATTTTTAAAAAACTTATTATAATAATTGCTTTAAATTCAGTTCTCTCCAGCTGAAGCACAGGAATTAATTAATTAAATATTTCCATTTTATTTACCTTAGGTATGCATACATATATAAAGAGAAATAAGCTTATCTTTATAACTTCTTCCATAAAAAGCTATAAATTTAAAATTTATAAATTCAAAATAATATTTTATGGATTATGCATAAAATATAACTTCGTATAGTACATTTTGAAAGAAACGTGATTTCTAATAAATTATCCAGCTATGACACAGAAGAAACTGACGCTAAAATTGTATATAATATCTGTTTTCTCCCCAAATTTGCGAATATTTTAAAAATATACAATCTCACATAGCAGTCAGTGGTATACAAGCATAGCAAATTTTGTGAACCTTTCTTTACAGTTGCTCTGTATTTTTAAGTTACCAGCTATTTTTAAATGTGTTTAACATTTTTATTTGTTTTGCAGTAACAGTACATTTTAGTTTTAATAATATATTATTTCGTTAACATTTAAGTCTTCTAGAAACGGAAAGAAATTTTTAAAAATTACTCCAGCTTCTATGCAGTTAGAGATGTTCATAATATGCATTATAACCTTAAGTGTCTAAAAATTGCTAACTTGCTTTACTTTCACAGTTCATAAGCAGAACTAAAAATTTCCAATAACATCGTCCGAATCCCGTAAGTTAAATCAGAGACCTCTGGTGGCAATGAATGCAACTGACCACCGAACTTCCGTAAGAGTATAATCCAACGCAATAGTGTAAACGGTTGTCCGTCTGCATAATGCGTTTCTCCCAATACGCACCGCAACGCATACGCAGTAGTGGAAACGAGCCTTTATTTAAACAAAAAACCCCACAAAGGGCCGAATTATCAACAATGCAGAACAAACTGGCACTGCTCTCCATATACACATTGACTTATTTTAACTTGATAAAAAAAAATTAGAGAATT
Source organism: Stegodyphus mimosarum (assembly GCA_000611955.2). Taxonomy (NCBI): domain Eukaryota; kingdom Metazoa; phylum Arthropoda; class Arachnida; order Araneae; family Eresidae; genus Stegodyphus; species Stegodyphus mimosarum. Next base: position 73,176 of record KK120204.1, read on the forward strand.
GCAGAATAATTTAGTACTGCTCTCTGTTACACATCAACCTCGTTTAACTTTAAAAAAAAGATAAATAAATAAATCAGTGAATTGCAGAATTTACAGCATTGTACAGTAACTTAGCACTGCTCTCCACGTACTGCATGTCAATCTGCTTTAACTTAACCTTTGATGGTCATGAAAAAGCCCAACTCGCTTTCTAGTTATGCATCGCAGTAAGTGCAAACGAACTAGTTTGCATTAAAATTTAAGACCAACATATTATTGTGCATATTTGGGAAGAAAGAACTGCTTAATCTCGCAACCACCAAAGGGTTAAAAAATAAAAGAATTGCTTTTATTCGAAAAAACTAATTTTTTAACATTCTTCTTTTTCCATACAAGACATACATACTTCGCACAGATAACTGCACCAACTGCATTCACAAACATATCAAGACAATAAGAATTGTAAGAGTGGCAAAACTTAGCAAATGTATATTCTCTAGACTAACAATAAATGAAGTGAACAGCTGACATAAATGACATTCAGCTATTCTCAAACCAATTTCTAACATTTGAATATATGATTGCAATCTTTAATTAATTACATTTCGAGCACTTCCTTCATGAAGTCAAAAATAATGATTACATGATGGCAGAATGCATGTGCAACGAGTGTATTGCCAGATAAAATATATGTTAGTTCTATTTTGGGTTGGCTACACAGCACTTTGCACAGCAATTCTTATCACTGCTTGGAAAATAACAATAACAAAAATTACAGAAATATTAGTTAATTTATTACTTAAAATTTTTAGTTTTGCAATTCACACGGATTAAAAAATTCTTAAATAAAATATAAAATTTGTATTCTGAGTTCAAAAACTCTAATCAGAATGATTTCAACAAACAAAATCTTTAGATGAGTTACATGGAAACCTCAGGATTCAGCAAAACATATAGTTTGAAAACTGCAGGACTATATCACAATTAAAAAATAAGTCTCCTAGAAATGCTTCCTTAATGTACACTGCAATGAACAGATCAGACTCTCCATTTATTTATTTATTTATTTCTGTTCACTGATGGTTCACTTTGCATATTTTAATATACTTTCCCTTGATGGTATAGAATAGCTGCTAAGCCTAATACATGGCAATGACTACCAATGCTGAATTATTTATATGATTCTGATATAAAATATATTAA
>KK120204.1:74380-88075 GCA_000611955.2 Stegodyphus mimosarum
TATTTTAAATTTTTATGTCAATTTCAATTTACAGCTTTCTTACACATTTATACTGAGAAAATCCTGAGTAGGGAATAAAGGCTTTTATTTATCAAAGTACCTTTAAATGCAATAAAAATAAAATTAATAATTAATGTACAAACTGTGGTGTATATAATCTTAGCAATACACCACTTGTTAATGTAAAACAAAATTAAATACATACATTAAGGTGTTAAACAGATTGAATCTTTACATAAAATTCTACAATGTCTACAGTAGATTACGACAGTTCTGAGGATTTAAAATTTAACAAGGAAAAATATGCTGAAGAGAAAATATGAAGGAAAGAATTATACTTGTCTTCTGTAGTGGTTTTGATGAGAAACAGTTACTGATCTGTGTAGATGAGAGAAATGTTTATTGTTATTTTATGCATGTTTTCATTGCAAAGATTTCATTATACTTGCCATTTCATATCTATCACCAACTGAAATAGATACTATACTTTTTTTTCCGGCCAATAAACATTACTTTACTAAACAAGGGAATTTCTGCAAACAGGCATAATATGCAATCATATATTGAAAAAGCGACCATTTGGTGATGTAATGTTCAGACACCAAGTCAGTCATAATGATGTGTTAGAGGCATTACTAACAGCAACTGCTGAATTTACAGCACCAGAGAGGTTTCTTTTTTTTTTTTCTTTAATAATTTCCTGGTATATTTATGCATATTATTTAAAATAAATTGCTAATAAAACTGTATTACATAAAATAATAAATAGAATTTTATAATTTTTTACCACTATATAAATTACAAAATTATGAATTACTAAAAAAATACAAATTTATGTTACATTCCTTCTATGTGTATATGTATGCATTATAGATAATGAAGGAGATATTGCTTACCCAAGTCAATTTCTTTTTTTGGCATGCTTAACATTTGGCAACAAATCGAACTTTCTTAAGCCTGAACTACGGCAATGCCACTTTCTCTTGCCACAGCCGCTACAGACAAGTACCAAATGAAATTTGAACAATTTAAATTCCATTTATTGTAAGGAAGAAGTTTCCTTGATAAAAGTTATACATTAAAAAACCAGAAATTCAGTGATTTACCACGAGACTGGAAGACATGACGAAAAATTAGGAAGTCTGCCAGTAAAACTAGGAGAGTTGGCAACTATGGTATGGTATACAGGAATGTTTATAAAATTAGACACACAAAAGCACTCTTTTTAACAAAATATTGATGTAGTTTCTGAATACATACAGTACCTCACAAGAAAGGGAGCAGGCACTTTTGATTTATAAAAATATCGTCAAAAATTTCAAATGCATTATATTGGAACTATAAAGTTTGACTTTCTTTAAAGTGTATGTTTATTTAGTAATGCTAAATATTCTTCCTTTTAACATACTGAGTGAAAAAATATCTATTCTTAAAAGTGGGATAATTATCTTGCAAAATGGAAGAGATGTTCATAATTTTACCAAATGAAAATAAAATTTGCTAAAAATTTCTATATACTTGTTGATCATATTGGCCTCAGTAAAAAAGAGGAACTAGTGTATTTTAGCCTTGATACCAAACTGTTGTGCAAACACCAGAAATTATTTTCAAAATGGTAGCTCGTTACCTGTTTCAACAAGCAGGAACAGATTATAAAATTTCAAAGACAAACAATAACAGTTAAGAATAAAATAAACCTGTATTATAACTGACACTTACTTTGTTTCCGTATCTTCAGACTACAACTTATATATAAAATAATTTTAACGCATTGTGGAAAAAAAATACAGGATTCTCAATACTGCTTCTATAATTCCTATACAATAGAAATTCATCAAAAAGGAACCAAATAAATTTTAAAATTGATTTGCCAATGATAATGCTTTGCATTTTACAAATTTCCTGTCATTCTTGTACACTGTAATTCAATAATAATTTGAATTCAATTCCTGTCATTTAATAATAATTTGAAAAAATTAGTCCTTTATCCTTATACCATTCAAAGACATATCCCATAACTTAACCTTTTTTAATGACTTAAAATTATAGTTAGGATGAAAAGGAAGACTACCTTTAGAAGAAAAGGCCTACACTATGATAATTTTTTAGGGAGATAAGGGAAAAGGTTAGACGATTCTTACTTTTACGCATATAAAAATATTTAAGAAATGGTTACAGAATGGGAAAAAAATATTCAACTACTTATCCAAGTCCTTCTGCATTTGTTTTCAGTTGCAGAAAAAAAAAAAAACACATTACTTTTCTACTCCCAAGGATGCATGGATGCATCTTTGCTTTACAAGTATGAAGAAGCATAGACTGAAGAAAAATCTCAACTTAATTGCACAAATTATTATTACGGGAAAATATGAAAAAAATTTGAATTTAGCTGTAAAGAAGAGTCTGGCTAACAGACTTCCATAATGACTTAACATCAGATATAATTCATCAGATGAGGAGTTTTGGCATTTTATTGGAAATTTCTACTCAAGCGCCTCTATTCACAATTGTAATGAAATGTTCAAGATGAGCAGTGTAACTGACGGACTGTTACTGAAAATGATCTGTGAACTATTGTTGCAAATGCCTACATCCTGTTCTCATGTAGCACAAAAGTGAATTTTTCAGAATTGGCATTTAACAAAAAATATATTAACTGCTTTGTGCTTTAATATACTTCAAATAATGCCCAAAATCTCGAAATAGATTTCGGAATCTGACGGATACGTTAAGAAAGTGACTCCAATGTTCATGTCAGCCAAAGACAGGATTAGATTAGATTACTTCAGACTGGAAAATTGGTTTCGTCAAGAATATGTGCCTGTGTTCCAAGTATTTCACTCTTAGAGATTATAATTTGCTGTCATTGGAATCGTCTTAGGACATGCCTTTAAATTTGAAATTGTGAAACAAAAAGCAAAATCCTTATTAATAACTTAAAACGTACAGCTTTGCATTAAATAGCCAATTTTATTCAGAATCGCAAATTTAAAACTGGTGAATATGTGCATTTCATTATTTTACGTGTTATGCGCTATTAAAATATATTAACACGCGAATACTATAGCCAACTTTTTAATACATATAATTCAAAATCACATTCATTCATTAATATAATCACCAAATTAAATTTTTTTTTCTTCTTTAAATACTCACAAAATCTGTTGCTGAAAAAGAAAAGAAACTCAATACAATTACAAAATATAAATAATATAAAAACAAAAATTACGTGTACATACCTCACTGTTTTTGCGTTTTCATGAAAAGGATCAAATTGGAAACTTAATTTTTTTATAGGTCGGAGGTGAAACTTTTTTACCTCAGCATACAAATGTCTTAATGCTGTATTCGCAATCTGGTTAACAGACATAATTAAAATTAGATTAAACAAAAAAATTCAGCGGATGTAAAATAAAATCATTACCTGAACGGTCAAAAATATTACACAATTCCTCGCACCTTACTATTTCACTTAGAGCTTCTTCTTCTTCTATCTTGTGAAGCTTAACTTCTCTTTGGTATCCCTGCGCTCTCACGCATGAGCAATGCTACTTCCAATAAATAAAAATGACGACGCATTCGCTTCCCCTGCAGCATAGTACCTTACACAAAGATTAAAAATTGAGTATATGGAAGACTATCTGCAGCGAATGAAAGAAATCTTTTTCGTCAAAACACGTGCATGTGCCCACCTAAGTGCTCTAAATATTTTTAATTATGAAATACTTCAAGAGGATCATGATATTGACCCACTTGCGGCTCACCTCACCCGAGAATCAAATTTCCCTACCTGATTACTGCGTTGTTTATATTGCACAAAGGTGTATATAGTTTCAATTACCTATCTAAAATTTTTAAAAATTTTATTTTGTACTGTTTTTTCTTGTGCGAATAAACATATTGTTTCTTACGTGTATTATGTACTTTCGTTTTCACCATTAAACGTTTCACGCAGCTGTTAGGTTCACACCAAAGAACGTCTATGTGCATATTCTTTGATTTCGTCTATCTTCTTTGGAACATTAAATAGTCTTTGGTTCACACCTTACACATTGTGCTTCTCCATTTTGCGACTTCTTGTTTCGCAAGCATTGTGACTGCTGGTCACGCCCCTTTTCTCAACCTCCGTAGTCCTCCTTTGGGATATCAAGATAATGTGTTATTCACATTATGTACCATATTGGCAAAAATTTTGTTATCGACCCGGGCACGTTGCGCTACCGCGCAATATCCCGGCATAATGTGCTCGGATCGGATCGAGTCCACTCCAGCAAGATCCGTGGACGAACTTCCACGGACCCTGCCACTCAAGTGGGATCGTCAGCCCAGTAGTAATCCTGTCCCTTTGACAATTCTTCAGAATGCAGTTGGTGATACAATTTCTCAGGATTCGATATCTCCGGAGATTCTTGTTGCAATGAACCAAGAGATCGATATCTCCCGTTTTAGCTTCTTTAACAAAAGTGCACCTTTGATATTTTTTGTAATTGCATGCTCAGTGCTGTCAAGCACAAGACACTCATTACAGTAAGGTGAGTCCGACCTTCGATATGTATACCGGAACTGGTATAGATTTGCATCATCTGCAGATTCGATTTACTTATCGCTGCTTTCATTGCTCTTCCTTTGCTCCACTCTTTAAGAGTAAATTTTGAGAAATATGAAAACAGCCTTTTGGCAACAGATGGCGCTGACCGTTGGACTGGATTTCTGACGCCAGACTTACGGGTTGCTATCTTTGGCAGGATTCTCGCCGAGGTGAAAATGGATATTTTTGCCAAAGAGAGTTGACTCTAATGATCCTGGTAACCATAGCAACACCGCATTAGGATTTAAATAACACAACCCCTTAAGCTATAAACACCATCTGGAGTACTGGAGAACGGTAAAAGACTTCCTAGGGGGTTTATAGGCTTTTTCAAAGCAGAAAAGATATACATTCAGTGATCGTCTTAGAAAATAGTGCCATTCACTTGTGCTATGTTAAGCGCTGTAATGAATTAATACTTTCTATTCGTTTATTGCCTTCTGTAGATTTATAGTAAATTTCGTTTGCAAGATTTAAAAATACTGATTCGCTTTTCGATAAACGCTAGGATAACAATTATTAGTAATCAAAGCTATCTTTTTTTGTTTGTTTGTTTTGTTTTTAAATTTTCTGTGTTGCATTAGTAATATTTTTATTCTCGTCTTATTTAGGAATTTTGATTTGCCTATTCAGCATCGGACATAAATTTTATCACTTTAAAAGTAGTAGGAGCGGTAAAATCAAAATACAGGTCAACCCTTTTATAGTCAAAATTTTGTGTGATAACTTCAGACGATCGCCTCTTAAAATGACCAGTCTTTCTAAAAATATACGTGAAAACATTGCTTTAAATATCATTGCGTTTAAACAATCGTATTCGTAGAAAACCAAATCTTTTGGACATGTTGAGGATTGTCTTAGAAAGGCTGTATTCTGTTCTGTAAATTTCTTCTATTTAAATGCTAAATTAGAGATTGAAGGTATTATAGTCGGCATAGCTAGAACATTTGTCGCCCGTGGCCGACCTCGAGTGTGTCCGCCTAAACAGTGTTTGAATTCGTCTCTCCTTTTGGTACAAGTAAACGACTGAATGTAAAAATGATAGGAAGGAAATAAATTAAAAATCTACTTCTGAAAAAAATTTTAATGTTATCATTTTAAAATTGTATTATTACTATTATATTTGTTTGCAAAGCCACCTATTAACAGAGTACTACGCTGATAGTAGGGAACTATTTCTTAAATGCAAAGTTAATCATTTGTAGTTCTAAAATGATTTTTATTTAAAAAACTCTTATCACAACTAGAAACACAGCAATTGTGAAGAAAATTCTCGGCAGTATTACATTATCTGAAGAGCTGTATTTTAGAACAAATAGCAAAACGTCCACAGGATCCAACTTCTACATTTCTGTTTCGTTTTCTTTAGCAATAATAATAGAAATAAAACTTTGAAACACTTCTCTCTAACTGAGGGAATTCTTCCTTATTAACCTTTCGATGGTCCTCAACGAGCTTAGTTCATATTCTAGTTACGCACTGCAGTGGGCGCAAACAAATGCAGCTCGTATTACAAATTTACGTCTGACAATTATCGCTCGTATTTGAAAAGAAAGAATTGCTTAATCTTGCTACCGCCCCCCCCCCCATAGGTTGCACCAAGATCACAATTTAGTTGATATTCGCAATTTTCAAGCTTTGAATGAACAAAAATGGTATAAGAGTGCGTAGCTGGTGAAATCTCGCGGTGATTTCTTTGAATACTGATCTACAGATAAATCTATTTTTCTTCTTAAATTAATTTTATACGGTGATTCAGAATCGTATTGTTCTTTATTTGCCTGAGCGATCCACAGGACTTACTTCCATATATTATTTCACATGAAATTGGCGCCTCCAAATTATGTCGTCCATGGTGGACCAGCCCCCTTTAGCTACGCTATTGAGTCTGATATCACATGAATTAAAGAAAGGAAAATGAAATTTTCGTATATAATTAAAAGCCTTAATTAACTTTATAAGAAAATTATAAAGAAAATGGAAGCAAATTATCTGAATAAAAATGTGTGTCTGTAAATTGTAAGACATGTGAATATATTAAAAATTTAAGTTTTGATTTCTGCATTTCAGCTCTTATAAGTGCTTCGAAGTAGGTCTTACTATTTTTACTTGAATAGGAAAATTAAAACTCAATTTTTCTGAAAATAGGAAACGTTGCTAAGCCACGTGCTATAACACCTATGATAAGGAACTCGCTGACCAATTATCTATTGATATGCAATATACATCAACTTATGTACCATAAAGAATATAAATAGCAGTATTGCAAATCATGCATTATCTTCAAATTTTTAACCGTATTAAAACTAAAGTTAAGATCCAACAGCGGCCTACTGTAATATTGCTATAAACAGCTAGATCAACTATAGTTTATATCCCGGCGAATGAGTTGTCTATATGGGACAGTTCCCCTTCCCAAGAAAAGATGTATACTTTTATAGCTTATAACGTGTAAAAATACAACTAGGCTCTCTCGTAGCGAAGCTGGTAACATTAGCAAAATTGGACTGGTTATTATGGATGAACAAAAAAAGGGGTGATTAAAAAATGTATGATATTATGTTTCGTATATGATACAATTTGTAAGTATAAATGAGAAAACTCATTTGAAAAAGTGTCATGCCCCAAGGTCTAGAATTTTTACATTTTGAACTTTTTCGCAAACAACTTCAGTTATGGCATCGACTTCTCCACAATTAGATAATCTCTATATCTCCGATTTCTGAACATGAAATAATCTCTTTTCATGATCGACTTTGAGCATATTTGCTTTTCACATACTCTCGCGCACAGTGTTGAGTGGGCGTGCGTGGATATGCATGGATAAAATCCGCAAACCGGATAATGCGCACCTGCATAATTAAGAGAATACTGTATATAATTTAATAATTTTTTTCGTTGAATCCTGAACGCGATTTGAAAGTTAGTTTTTATTAAATTGAGCGATCATTTAACTCGTGAAACAAAATATAATTAACTTTTAAAAAAATGAATTAAGAATTTTTATCTTGCATATAACCAATGCACAATAGTCTTTTAGTAGTATAAGCTACCTCAGATTTTTTGCCCAATCTTTTATATAGAATAATTGAACAGACTTGAAAAATAAAGTATCGGAAAAGACACTGAAAATTATAATTTTTGTGACATCACTAGTTAGCATCAACTTACAAAAAATATTTTAAAGTTTATTTATCTATTTGTTTTATTTCTCATATTATTACCATTAAAATTTTCCACGTAAAAACCTATTTCGGTAAAAATAAATTTTAATTTATTAAAGTACCCCAAAACACTCTTCCTAGAAGCACAACCTGAAAACCTGTTCTGATGCCAATCCACCTTTTTTCATAAAGCTGCGGAAACATTATAACGATTTATCTAAAAGTGCAGATACTTATCCAAAGTCCCCGTGTTTCATAAAGATTCCAAAGATTTATATAATACCTTGTTTAATAAATGAATCAGAATCGAACTTACATATGGATGCCGATAATCAGTTTCAAGGGAGAAACTGATTTTCAGTTTGTGTACGTTACCTCTTGTTGGGGCTGAAGGCATCCTAATTTGATTGCATCCTCGTCTCATGATAAAGTTCATTGAATTACCTAAAAAAAAAATGATAGTTAAGGGTTTTAATCGTTACATAGCGTGGGATTGTTCCCGTCACTGAAGAAACTTTAAATATATTTCCCCAAAAGCTCATTCTTCGAAAAAATAGCAAGCTATTTTTTTACGTTTTCAAAAATTTATTATGTTTTTTAATTGACAATAATTTACGCTGGTTTTATCCTGTTAAATAAAATGAATTTTAAAATAAGCGTTTCATGTGATAGCAAAAAACGTGTAGAACTATGAGACGCAAGTTTTAAAATCTTTTCATGGTATGCACCTTAAAATATATTAATTTAACGGTAAATAAAAAATACTGTACTCAGAAAAAAAAATATGAAAACTAACAGACCCATGAGTAGCCGAGAGATTAAACCGCTGATATACTGGGAGTTCGATCCTAGGCGAATGGGTTAACTGCAAGGTTGTTTTTCAGGGTTTTCCTCTTCTCTTAGGTGAATACGAGCCACTTCCCCTTAGAAAGTCCTCCACAAAGGCATCTCTCATACTAGTCAAATAGCCCTTGCGTGAGTTTCTATATCTGTAAAACCTAACCTGAAAACTAGCAACAAAAGAGAATATAGTATGATAGCTTCTTATACAAATATCTCATTCTTTTATAATCGTTCGGAAGTACCATACAAAATATTCTGCGCCAATGAAATTATTAGAATGTATTCTTTTTTAATAATAACGAAAGTGATAGTTGAAAATGATACGGCATTTCGAAAGGAAGAACTTTTGAAAGTAACTCTTTACCTAAAGAAGCGGATGATTTTTAATCCTGTGTTCAATCGAAAACTTGTTCCAAATGCATTGTGCAGGACCCCCACAAAAGTCAGTAAACGAATACAACAATTTGTGGCCCCAACAAAAGTTCGTTTATCGTTCATTTCCCCCTTTTCCGAATTTGTCTTCAATATTGATGCTTTCCTTGTTATTGCTCCGAGCTAATTTCTACGTTATGTGCTTTTCCATGTTAATTGTCCAATTTTTACTCAAAGTGACCTCATTAAAGATAATTAGTTCTCAAAGAATTCTCGACCAACTTATAAATCGTTTTCTATCATTCACCACAATCTGTTCGATACTAAAGAGAACTTAAACATATTTCAAAAGCAGTTTGTGTTTTCAACTTAAAATTATGGGCCTATCAATCTCTTTAAGCTATATTTCAACTATTAGGAGTAACCATTTTAAATTTTATACCAGAATCTATCAAACGAAACAGCATCATCTAATGCATCACTTTGGTTTACCATGCAGTGCAATTCCTGCCGCCAGTTACCGCCAATAGAAAGTTCATTGAGAAAGATTTATCCTCAGTTTCAAAGTGCATCTCTATTCCTGAATATCTTCGCCCGGGTATAGTAATGATATTCTTAGCTTCAAAATGTTAATAAATTTAAATACGTAACCCACGATTGGCCGAGTTGTTGAAATCATGGGACACTGGTAGTTTGACTAAAGTTCGAATTCCAGTGAAAGGGTGGTAGTAGTCACGTGCTTTCCTATATTGGACTAGAGAAATAAACTTCCATATCGTTATGACATTAATTCATTCCGTCCCCGATGAAAATCCTACTTTCACCTTTGCTTAGCATCTTTCAATATCAAGGACATTCAAATAGAAGCTCAATTCATTACTTGCACATTATCTAAGTAATACCTTCATTCATATTACTTCTCAAATGTATGCATTAGTGGATGCATTCTCAAATAGAGGCAACGAATTGTAACTTACTTAGATGAAATTACTTATCTTATATTGACATTAAAAAATATTGTCTTCAAAAACTTAATTCAAAAAAGACTTAATTTCAAAATTTCCCAAGAGCAGCAATGTGCTTGCTCATAAGCAGCTACATTTCTCATATATACAAAATATTATTTCCTCTGTCATTATTCTTTGCCTGCTAGATATGACAGCGTAAAGCACACATAAATGTGAAAAATATTAAAGTTTCTCCAAACTAAACCAAAGCTTGTTTGGGTTTGGAGGATCTTTAATATTTTACTTCATTTGTACAAATTGCACAAATGGCTTCATTTGTACAATTTGAACAGAATAATAATCTTCAAGTAGATAGCATCTTTATTCATTCAGGTTAAATTATATTTTTATATAAGTACCTAATTCTTCGATAGCTATAAGATTGGGTCAATTTTTCTTCGGGAAACTATCGCAAAATATGTGAGGATGTATAAAAATTAAAATATCGGTGTAATAAGACGAATTCAGCCGACCTCGATATCCAAAAATTGACACACAGGACCAGGGATACCACCTACTTACAGAAAACAACTACCAAGTGCTATCGTAAAATATAATTCTAAGTCTCTTGGAAGCGTAATAGATTAGTTGCGGATTTCATCATATGCTATCTTAGCAGTAGCTTTGAAGAAATCATTGTTTCATTTTATTGTATAGCTGTGGGTGGTTTCTATTTCAAAATCGATATGAATGCATTTAGAATTACTCTGATAATTTTATTTTAAACTATGGATCTGTGCTTGTAATCGTTGTATAACTGCGATAACAAGTGCACTTTGGGCAAAGCTCACTGTATCGTCTGCATACATGACTAGTGTAGTGTTGGGCTTGGTCGGAACTCGTTCACATAAATACTGAATACGGTGGGACTACGTAATGACGCTCGTGGGACATCGGCTCAAAAAACACAGCTATTGGAATATGTACCTGAAACGTAAACGACAAAGTGTGTACCGGTAAGGTAGGATTTAATTATGTTCATGATGTAGCCTATTGAAAATGGGTTGGGTAATTTCTATATTAGTGCATCCAGCCATATTCGGTCAAACGCCTTGCCTAAATCAATAAAAATACCTCCAGTGATTTTGCGACTCTGAAATCTCGAATGATTTTGAGACTTCGTGCCCTCTGAAATGGTCTCAACAGTTCTACGGAGCTGATTTGCGGCGGAAAGTTCTCGGAAACCAAGCTGTTGCGGGATGAGAATATTTTATTTTTCCATGTGGCCATTTATTTGTTTGAAAAATACTGCTTCGAAGACCTTGCTAAGCGTTGGCAACTGTAAGACTTCGGCTTGGTATCGGTTCGTTAAGTTTCGGTATAGGTATAATGTTAGCCAACTTTCATGCTCTGGGGAAATGTTGCCACAGGATTCGTTAGATAGTGCATCACCGGAGTACCTAGGTGCAAGGACTTTACTTCCATCGAAAATTAAATTATTTAGAAGATATTAACATAAATATCAAACTAAAATTTCTACGGTTTGAACAAATGTCCATAAAGTAGAAAAAATTTCAAAACGTCACAAGTCCATAAAGTAATCATGTAAAGCAGTAGGTAAAATTATCGAACTGGTGATACTTGATGAACATGAGGAAAATACAAACACCGGCAGTTACAAAAATATAGGACAAATAATATATAATTTCAACACGATAAACACAAAATAACATCATAAATATCCTAAAGTAGTCATAGTTCCAGCACAAGTCCCAAAGTAGTCAAAGTTGCAGCACAAAATTTAAATTATATACATATCGAAAGATGGTTCAAAAGAAGTCGAAAATGCAAAAAGTCTACTTTCATTTATACTAGATAAATTTCTACTAAAAAACATTCTAATATATTGAAGACAAAACTTTTGTCTATGGTAGTAGGTGAAGCACGAATTTCATCCAATCGAATCGTGATTATTTCAATTACATCAAATATAGAAAATTCGCTAAAGATTTTGTTAACTTCGCTAATGACCTGCAAAAAGTCCTTAAAAGTAAAGAAGATATTATTTGTAGCGTTTTTATTCTGGTTTCTAGTGTTGGGTTTAGCTGCTCTAGGGAGCGGTGAAAATTGTATGTGGTCGTTTGTACTGACATGAGTTCGAATTCTCCTGTCGTTACTAAGTGATATGGTAGGATTGTTTTGACTAAGAGTGTCACTTTCAGTCCTGGGGGATTATTTCCACCACGTCGATCAGTGTTAACATTCTGTTTCTTACAATTTGGGTTCTTCGAATTACTTGGGTTTTGGGGACAAAAGTTGCCTGCGTGGTTATCATCACAGTTATAACATGTCGGGTTTTCAATGACTTTTGCTTTACAGTCTGCAGTTTTATGCGGCAATGGATATTTAACACATCTCGGAGCAATTTTCCAGTCCTCCGATGAATCACAGAAATGTTGGCAATTATGGCATTAAGCAATACCACTTTTGTACCATAATTCTTTGTATCTGTATCTTTCTATTTAAACATCAAAACACAGTAAGTTACAGATGTTATAAATTTTATCAGTGCTCTCAACATTAGCTAATTGCACTCCAGGTTAGAAATAGGCAGCATATCCAGGCTAGAAATGCAACTCCGAGTGATAAGACTTTTCAATAAGAAGAAAACCGTCAAGCAAATTCCGCCACTTCACGGTACCAACGGAATGGTTTATTCTGACGAAGATAAAGCTAACACTTTTGCAGATATACTTGAAGAAACGTTTACGTTACGACGTTACGACAACAATCATATTTCCAAAGTTAATGAAATTCTTAGTACCTTCTTAAAAATCCCAGGTCCTTTGAACTTTACATTCCTCGCGTCGCCTAAGTTGTTTGCCGATTATATTACTTCCTTAAAACCTAAAAAACTCCAGGTTTTGATGGTATTTCTGCCAAAGCTCTTAAACATCTTGCTATCAATACTATCACTTGTTTCACTAAGATTATCAATTCTGTCATCAAATTCTTTTACTTTCCTAATATAACATGGAAACATGCCATCATCGTTGTCTTCCGCAAACCGCATCAAAATTCAACATTTCCCCAGAACTACCGCCCTGTTAGCCTCCTCGGCCAACTTTCTAAAATGACTGAAAAAATTATTCTGTATTATCTTAATCAAGTTATTCCACAGAGCTCCTACATTCCAGAAGAACAGTTTGGCTTCCGTCATCTTCATCTTCATAGTACTAATCACCAGCTGCTTCGTGTCAGCAACTATATTACTGATGGTTTAAATTGTAAGTTCCCAACCAGAGCCATTTTCCTAGATATTGCAAAAACTTTTGATAGGGTCTGGCACCGGGGACTTATTTACAAACTTATCAAGTTGAACTTCCCCGATCATCGTATAAGACTAAATTTATTGCAAGTATCTAAATTTATTGCAATATCACATATCAGCGATCACACATGTAGGTCTCCGGCGATCAATAGCATTCACAGGCATCTATATTTTTCAATATCATTTTAATTTAACATGCTATCTAAATTTAGTGCACTACTTCATACTAGTGTATTTATTTGTTGGCGACAAGTGACTATCAAGCTTTAACTTTTTTTGGATCAAATGTTATAAATTACATATAGTCTGTCTATCTAGTAGGAGGGATAGCTTTTTTAGGCAAACAGTCTCACATTACCTGAAGATTTGGAACATCTATTCGTGGAATGCGTGATTTGCTTTTAGCAATCACTCCAAAAAGTTCTCCGATTTTCACATTTTGTGCAATCT
>KK120205.1:0-17276 GCA_000611955.2 Stegodyphus mimosarum
ATTTGTTTTCAAACACCAGTCTCTATGTGTTGGTTTATGAACTCACATTATATTTTTATAAGTGTATGAGAATTGTGTTTTTTTTTTTAGTTTTTCACGGCACCAGGAGAGGTTGAGTTTGCAAGTTTAAAATTAAAAATTAAAAGAAAACCCCGCAAATTTTTTTCTTATTCAACAGAAGTTTTTTATATTATTGCCTGATCTTTTACAAAATATGGCGAACTACCTCCAAAGAAGACTACCTCTAAAAGTGATGAATATGGCAATCAAAATGTATCTATACTGATATTGGATATAATCTCTCTGGTATGAGCATCTTGATAGATGACTAAAATCCTCTAGAACCGTGGACGGTTACTTAGAGAGGATTCGTTTATATGGTATTTCTCCCGCTTTCTTCGCATGCCTTCGTAGGATAGTGGTCAGCATGCTCGACATGTATTCCAGAGGTCCGTGGTTCGAGTCCCGGAGAGGGCATTGTTCATTTTTCATATCTCCTGGTTCCAAATAATCAAATGACTCTACAGTGGCGCCCGAACTTAAGGTGGTGGATGATGATTCTCCACCGTCAGGATCCGGCGACTGGGTCCCCTAATCCCCTGTCGCCCTTTAAAAGGGGGAGTATATAAGGTATTTCTCCCTCCCTCCCTCTTCGCATCCCTTCGTGGTCAGTACGCTCGACACGTATTCGAGAAGTTCGAGTCCCGGAGAGGGCACTGCTCATTTTTTCCGCCTAATGATTCTACACGTTATATTGCTACTAACTGAAAACTAAATTTAGTTTTTCCATTTAGGTATTTTTTATTTTATCTAATAAATATTATTTAACTTTTCTAATTTTTTTGATTGAAAAAACTTTATTATTTCTGGACGTTTCATGAGGCAATGAAAGTCATCACGTGACGACTTCCTTTGAAAATGACCATTAATATATTAACTGTGAAACACTGCCCAAGTGTTGATAAATAGCTATTTTGTCAAGGCACGTCTGTTGGGTTATCGCTTAGACAAAATGGCTTTGTTGAGAATTTTCAAAGGTACGGGTTCTCAAAATTTTTTAAATTCTATACTACGCAACTAAGAATCAAAAACTTATGTACGATCAAAGCAGCAATATATATAACAACAGGGGCGCCATTTTACATTCATTTAAATATTTTGTGTTAAAATTATATCATCGAAAATAATGCAATATATCATTAGTCGTACATGTACCATAGATTGATAAAACTTGTTCTGAGCGAAAATGACTTAAATTAATAAAAAAAGCGAAATGGTTGATGTCTTTCATTTCTAAACGTCATATGTGTGCTTGGAGTTTCCCAGTTTTCGAGAATATATGAATTTACACACAGACATCAGAAATCCATAGCAAAATGGTATTAATATTTTTGAATGACATTTTATTTTTTTGTCGACTATTTTTTCTAGGAAGGTTTTAACTAATAAGTTTGAAGAGACATTTTGTCCCAGTAATTTTAATTAAAATTCTAGGAAATGAAAACTTGAATAGACTTTATAAGGTATTTCTCCCTCTTTCTTGGTATGCCTTCGTAGGGTAGTGGTCTGCACACTCGACGCTATTCGAGAGGTCTGTGGTTCGAGTCCCGGCAAGGACATTGCTCATTTTTCACTTCTTCCGCTTCCAAATAACCTAATAACTCTAAGCGCAAGAAAGGATTTTATATTTTAATTGAAAATAATACGCTTCCTTCGTGATTTATTCCTAAACAGCACATAAAAACCTAAGATAAAGTCAAATAAGTTGAAATATTTATTTACAAAACGTTTTCCTAACAGTTTAAAATTAAATGTTACACGTTTCCTCTCCTTACCCACGCTGCACTTTTAGGGCGAACATTCGCGTGAGAATCGCTCTTCGTGACTGATCTTTTTGCAATATGCCGGTGTAACCGATAAATTTTTCCGCCCCTCAATAATCCTCATTCTTCTTTCGAAGGAGAGATGAACGCTTCGTTTCGGCGTATTTCTACGAATTCCTTTTTTACGAGTATCGTTAACGCAAAGAACTTAAATGCTCTCCGCCGGCCAATAACAGATTTAAAGTTTCTTCTCAGAGCTTAAAAAATGTTGTGGAAAGGGAAGGGGGTAAGAAACTTCGTTTTAAAGTGTTTTGCTGTCATAAATTCTGTTATTATTGAAAGGAAGTTCTGGAATGTGAAGAACGTGTTGGAGCAGAAGTCAAGCATTCTCCTTAGCTTGATTCCTAGCAAAACTTCTGAGGTTATTGAATTGGTAATGCAATGCAGTATTCAGATATGTACCGGCAAATAGGGGCTCAAGTGTATATCTTGGCGCACGTTCGCTTTCTATGCTTTTGAGTTTCATTATGCAAAAATACCTAAATTTACGCTAACAAAGGGGCAGTATGATGTTGTATGAAAATAATAAGGCAAATCTTTTGTTGGAAACTTAATTGATATTTTTCTGCATTACGATATTATATGATAAAATTATATCATTATCATGATTATAAAAATCATACAAAAGAAGTCTCAACATTATGTTACTTTTCAAACTGTAGTTTAATATCTAAAACAGCTTTAAGCTACCGGAAAATTTCAAAACCATTTTTAAAACTGAAAACATATAAAAAAAAAAATGCCTGACTCCTAGCTCTTCACGTGTCGCGCACGTATGCCAGCTCAGAGTGGTAAATTTAGATGCGTTATCTTATATTTCAAAGCAGATTCTGGTTTAAAATATAAGTTTCATACACTTTTGTGCAAGGTCTTATTTTTTATGTAAAGCTGAGTTAGGTCATGTCAACTTAATTACATCTGAGCTACAAACGGCCTAAGAATTGAACAACGCCAGCCTGTAATACTTAATGATTTCATAAACGAGAAAGTAAGCTTTCACGGGGATGGACTATTTGCCGCCCCCGTTTCTACTTCGCCGTTTTGCCATCATGTCATTTAACCGTCGAGCTATTTCGGCGTCGGACCGATTCGCCGTCAAGACACGTTTTTAAGTGCTTATATTATAGCATATATAGTGTTCAGTTTATGTATTTAATTTTATTTACCTATTTTACAATCGAGACAAATTTTTCTTCACATTCCAATATTATATCTTGCCATATTATAAAGCTTATTTAGTTTAATAATTTTGTTTACCTATTGTATACTTCTGGCTGTCTTATGTTTTAAAAGAAAATATCTGATGTGGACACTACATTACTTCTTTGTAAGGTCTATTAAATTATACACATTTTTTGTTGCGTTTCATTTAAACTTATTTTTCCCCCGAATTTCATTAGAGATATATTTCTCTTTCAATTAATTAAGTTCTCACTTCGCGGCAAAGCAAAAATGCGTAAAAACTCAGAACATCTTCACTGAAAGTTGTTAAATACAGAAAAGCATAAAACACCACCAAATACAGTTAAAAGAGTTTTTTTTTTTTTAACAGTTAAATTTAGAGTTTCCACGCAAAAACAAACAATTCGGCTAGCGTGCTAGAAGACAGATTATTCGCTGCACAAAACCGAAAGTTTAATTTTCGTCCTACTCGGCAAGAAGACATTGAAGGTGCAGAAACGTAATTCACTTTTCTACTGAGATTCAAATGTAAACAAACACTCGCCTCTTAAAGTTTTAAATTTATGTACATAGATACAAACTTCAAGAAAACGAATAACTTTTCATAGAGACTGCATAAGTAATAAAATCAAAGCCTATTTCGGCAAAAAACTGGAAGTCTAATAGAAACAAAATTTAAAGTACCTATGAAATACAGAATTGAAAAAACGCAAACTTACTGAAATCAAATAACGCCCTTCAAACTTGTCAACTTAATTACACCTGAGCTACAAGTGGAAATCAGTAATCGCATAAGAATTGAACAACGTCAGCCTATAATACAACGGGCTTACTGCATGGGCGATTTTGCGGGTTTTCGAAAAAGCCAATTTCACTTCTACGAAGGTATCCCTCCCCTTAGACAAATAGCCCTTGTGTGCTTTGCCCTAATCTCAATAAACCAAACCTTATACTTTGCCAGGATCTCTTACCACCATATGTAGTGCATGAGTAATGCATGAGTAAATATTTAAAACCATCAGAATTGCTTCCTGCAGTCGCTATGAATTTCTTTAAAGTTTCTTTGGCAACCACAAACTCTGTAATCGATTTGTTGTGCCACAGCAAAAACTCTTTCTTGAATTTTTGCAACTTTTTTTCAGCTAAGTCTGTTATGCCTTCCATTTCCTCAAATTTGTTTCTTTAAAGGCAATAATTTCTCTTTTCATTTCTCCTTGACAAACTTCAATCTTTTCTTAGCTCATTTGTATCTCTTCTTTAACAGATTCTTGGCCTGCTTTCGTCCGTTATTTAACAGAGTTGATGGCTCCTTTTATCTCCTCTTGAAATGCATGTTAAGTCAGTCACCAGCTGACTTAGTTGTTCCTCCATCTCTCTCGTCACCGCATTTAGCACCACTTCTGGCACTAAAAATTATTACCTGAGTGCAGGTTCATGATAGATTGAAAACACGCAGGTCCGAGGATAGGTTGATAAAATTTATTTTACCAAAAGAAACACATTACAGAGCTCTGGAACTTTCCACAAAAATACCCATGCAGGTGTTCACAGTATCACACAGTACAATCAGTAGTTGCACTTCAAATTACTAAGTTAAACACAATGCAAAGCGTATCTAAAGAGGAAGCTAACCCGGAAGTTTCTCCGTACTCTGAACTCACGCTGAACTAACAACTCGCAACAACAGCTGAGGAAATGATGCTTTTTTGATTTTACATAGTTTTTACTCAGTCCGGAGATATTTCTAGTACTTTCACCTTCTCGAAATTACCGGAAGGCATGTGAGTTCCGGATGCGATTGCAGTTACACAGAGCATCAATTATAGCTATTCAATTACAATATCCTTTACAGTTATACAGGGACCGGACCAAAGAAATATCACAATTTCACAAAAATTTTCTATCGATGTTGCCCTTTCCCTATATATATATATAATTAAAGAAAAGTAGTTAGAAATGTGTAATTTTGTGTTAACACTATCGTCGGAACAAATTTTTTGTAAGAAAGCAAATTAACGCAAAAGAAACCCACGAATTGTAAAAAATCTAATCAAAAAGTAATCCTTTGGAAAAAATGCCATAGGCAAAACAAAACCAGAACTTCAAATCCCTTCCTCAAAGTCAACAATACATAAATGAACTCACAAAATACATCAAAAATGTAAAAAGTTAAAAATGATCAATATAAAAAAACATAACAATAAAAATATATTAATCGCTATTAGTTTAGTGTTCCAAACAGACCTCGTCAGGGTGTTTGAAATAGTGTTTGATACTCGATAGTGTTTGAAACTCTAAACTCCGCGATTAATGAGTGCCTATTTCATGTTTCGTTCCTCTGGCTCATTCTGAGAACCAAATCAAAAGAATAAAACTGTTATCAAAAATTTCTCCTCATATTCCCAAAATGTAGCCAAAGCCTTCCCTACATGAAATGACATCCTTAGAAAACAAAAAATCAGAACACAAATAAAAAATCTAATCAATCGTGAAACAAAAAAACTATAAAAAAGTCAACAACAAACTTTTCAATTTTATTATCAAGTAAAACACAATTAAACTTCTATAAAAAATTTCTTTCAAAAAATTTTGTCAACATTCCTTTTGTAATATTTCTTAGTACAAAGTAATTTAATAAAAGAACTGAGAATTATTAGAGAATTTTAAACAAGTATTAAAAATACATTTTTTGAACAAATTTTTGCCAATGGTAAAATTCAAGTGAAAGTGAAACAAGGTGTAAAGAGTTTTACCTATAAAATAGTCAAAAAAAATTAATGATTCAAAGCCTGGTAAGGGCAAAAAATTTTTAATAAGCCTGGTAATGGCAAAAAAATATATATATTTTGGTCAAAGCCTGTTAACGGCAAAAACGAAAGTAAAAAAAAATATATCCTTAACCTGAGAATACATAGCTCTAATTCTTCCTAAACAAAAAATATACGAAAATCAAATGTGTCTAAAAATTTTTCCAAGTTCCAAAAATGCCAGGTAAAGGCGAAAACTGAAAGTAAGAAATTTTTTCTGAAATACAAAAACGCAAGAAAAAATTTTAACAGAATAAATATCAGTTATAAAAATCTTTCAAAAGAATAAATTAATTTGATCTAAATCTTATATATGTATATTAAAGAAATGTTAAGAGGTATGCAATTTCGCGTTAACACTATCGTTGTAACAAAAATTTTGAAGAAAGCACAGAAATTTAAAGGCAAAGAAAAATCTACTTGTGCAATTTTGGATTTCATAAGATAACCAATGGAGAAAGATACCATAGGTAGAACAAAGCCAGAAAAGCAAATCAATCCCTCAAAGGAAAAATGGCAAATAATGACATAAAAAATGAAATAAAAACAAATATATTAATTGCCTTTTTTAGCGTTTCAAATAGAACTTGTCAGGGGGATAGTGTTTGAAACTCTGAACCTGGCGATTAATGAGTGCCTATTTCGAGTTTCGTTCCTTTGGCCCATTTGGAGATAAAAACTAAATTTCAAGAATCAAATTTTTTTCAAAAAAACAATCTCGTACTCTCAAAATTGTGCCAAAGCCACCCTACATTAAATGAGACCCTCAAAAATCAAAATTAGTCATCAATTAAAACACCTATAAAATCATGTTTCAATTAATAAAATTGAAATGATCAATTTGATTGCTAATCAATAAAATAAATATTATAAAGTTATCAACAATACAAAACAAAATATTTACAGTAGTAAATTACAATATCATTTACAAAATAATACAATTTTATTAAAAAGGTCTTGATACTAAACTATCTGGTATTAATTTCGTTTTATCAAAGTGGCTTTTGCCAAAAACGGTGAATTCCTATTTGAGGACTTTTAAAATTCAAAAAACTTTTTTAAAAAATTATTTTATCAAAAACTAAAGCCTGTCAATGGCGAAAAACAAAGCGAAAGTGTCAATGGCGAAAAACAAATCGGTAGAATGTAAGACAAGAAAAAATTTTTCAAATATTAAACAAGAATAAATTCCTCAAAGCCTGGTAAGGGTCAAAACGAAAGCAAAAGCTGTTTTTCGACACAAAGCAATAAAAGAATAAATGTTTCCAATTCCGGAGAAAGGACCAGTTATAAATCCTTTAAAGGAATAAAATTAATTTTTCAAAAACAAAATTATGTCAAAAATCCAAAATATTCAAAATAAAACTAGAAAGAACAAAAAGGAAAAATTTAAAAAAAAAAAAAAGAGTCTTGAAAAACTATTTGGAAAAGATCAAAATTTAGGAATGTAGCTTTTACAAAAAATAGGTGAACTCCACTCCATAGTTATTTAAAAAGATTCATAATTTAAAAATTGTATTTCAAAAACAGGTAATGGCGAAAACGATAAAGCAAAATAGCTAGTCGGCAAAATGAAAGAAATGAACGAAATTAGTCTGATTTTAATAAAGAACAGGTTAAAAAAATCTTTCAAGAAAATAAAACAATTTTACGAAAATCTCTTAAGAACTTAAATCAAGTCAAATAAGTTTAAATTGCAGTAACTTAGTGTTTTTAAAAATTGTTTAAAATGTACTCACGTGGAAGGGGTTCTTACTCTTTCGAAATCCTGTCAAAAATATATATATATATATATACACCCTGTCTGGATAGAAGGAAGACTCTTCTGTCTGTCCCTTTCTTTTTTCTATTAGCTATGATAATTTAAAGCCATTGAGAGGGAAGAATTGCATTTCGAAAGCATCTTATTTATCACGTGAATGAAAGAAGCGGTGGTTAACCACCATAATGGTCGAAAAGAGGCTTCAATGAACATAAATTCTTAGGTTTGTTCTACGAGCTTATTTTATTATACGGATAAACTTTCTGCATATTATGAATTTTTTGTGATCGATGTTTTGTGTAATACGAGACGAATCATTTTCAAATTCTCATTTCAATAGACTTAAAGACAATAAAGTTTACTATATAATATAGCATGGCATAGTGTTTTTGAAAGACCTACTACAACAGAGAGTAATTGATTCATATTCCTCATTGTTTCCTGTTGAGCATAAATTGTGACGTAAAATTTAGAACGCAATCTGATTGGAAGAGCAATACACTCTAATCAGCAGTAACAGCCATGGTAAGAGTATAAAATGGTAATAGCACTTTTAAAAATCGAGCCTATAGTGCGTGTTCTTATTTGAAAGTCTACATTCTTCGGATAGTTTGTCTTTCGCTGCTGACAATGGCTAATAGCAATTATTTTGTTGATTGGGATGATTTGGAACGAAAGAAATTATTGATAGTTTCACGAATTTTTTTCATGTGCCTATTCCCTTCAATTCGGAAAGAGAGAGTTTACGCGTCGGATCTTACTTCGATCCTGAAATTGGAGCCATCATCGAAGAACTAATGAGTGTAAGTGATACAAAATGCGAGAGTATTCTAAATGATTTTCGATTTAAAAAAACGGAAGAATACGACAAATTTATAGAACTGTTACCGTTTATTCAATATAACTTTAAAGGAAAGAAAGCTGTAAACTTTCTTGCAACATCAGCGGCAGCACTTTCTTTCACAAATCTACGTCATCGTACCGAAGAGAGTACCGAAAACAGTACCGAAAATGATATTAAGATAAGATTAAGAACTTTTATCATTCAGCAAACTTATTTTCGAGATAAAAATTTTAAAAGGCTTGTGCGAGAATGTAAGAAGTGTGATATAGATGAAGGAAAAAGAATAATAAATGAGTCTTTGACTTCGAAAAATTTTTCATATCCAATAGAAGAAATTTAATGATATATATTTTCAATGACATTTTCTCCATGATATTTTAAATTTTAATTTAAAGATTTAATATTTTGAATTGTCTTTTATGCATGTTTTAAGTTGAAAATCATTGAAACGTAATTTCGTTGTAAGAAAGTTTTGTATTTGAACATTAGAATATAGGTAAAATTTTAAAAAAATTAAATGTTGTATGTAAATTGTGGTTGAAAGTTCCTAGTTACAGTATTTATCTTCATTGCTGCTGCATCATTAATGAAATGTGCTTGTATATTACTTGTATAAAGTATTAATTACTATAACATTGTATTCTGTTGGTAAGGACTGAAAGACAGTACTTAATAGTAATAGTAACTAATCGAACTTTTAGAAGGATAAAGATAGGTTTAATTTAATGAATATGCCTTAATATGTACATGAATCATTTAATGCTATGTATAATAAATTTTAAACTTGTTTTATACTTGTTTGTAGTTTGTTGCTTAAACTTGCTAGGTTTATTTTTCTCGGAGACATAAGTAACATTTCCTTACTAACTATATTTTACTTAAATTTCCTGTAATAACAGTATATAAACGTAATATAAATATATTCTGAATACGCTTGCTATGCAAATTAAAATTAAAGCTTAAGAGAAAACATGTAAATTCTCTAACATACCTTATTCTTTTGAATTTGGGAAATGTAAAAAAATTGGAAGAATTAATTCTTCTTAAATTTGGCTTAGCACTGAAAGTATAAATTTCAATGTAATAGAATTTAAATCAATTTTACAGTAATTCTAAGTCAGCTGCAACCATATTTCTTAACTTTTGTATTTGTTTGTATTTAGAGCCAAACCAATGTTTAAAGCGAAAGTTAATAGGTATGTTAAAACACTGCATGTTAACAACATAGAGTTTCGGCTTGATAAAAATGCAAGTAAAAACATTAAAATTTGTTGTAAGAGCCAGTATCTTTTAAAAACTGGAACAACTTATAATGTATAGTAGGTGTCTTTCTACTAATTTTCCTGAATCCAGATTGAAAGAATTAAAAGGCATTCTACTAAAATCTGAATAATTAAGTACTACACTGCAGTTTTCAAAAATGGATCCTTTTCGCCTTTCTCCTACCTCTTAATAATTATTATACTACTATAGCGTATGTTAAAAATCTCTCTCTGTAGCTATGGTTATTGGCGGCCATCACTTTGAATGAAACGAATGAACATTAATTATATAGTCTGCTTTCAGAAAGTTTTTACTAAGATTTCCGTAGACCTTTTCGTATGTAACCTGTTTTCCCTAAGAAAATCTCTATAAATATTGGCCCATAATTAACACTTACTTTGGGGCAAACGATTTAAAACTTATAGTAGCCTAGTTTCTTTAGAACTCATCACTTCTTCACTTGAAATGAACTCAATCATCACTTAACACAATACAAGTTAAGCTAAATCAAAACTTACTCTTCCGACACTGAATTCGTTATGTGTTGTAGGCTGGTTGAAGAAAAATGAAAGGAAGTTGATATATTTAAAGGTTTAATTTGATGAAAATTAAATTTTCGTAGAAGGTTTTCATTCAGGGAAGATAACCTCACTATTAAAGGAGTATCAAATTCTCTATACTGTGAACATGCGAACCCCTATACTTCTAAAACTATGACACGTATCTACAAATATATGATTAGTGAAGCTTCAGAAAAGATTGTTTGATAATTAAGCAGCTTAATAACGCGAAGGCTATTAGTAATATTATCTTTCATGGTTAATGTAAAGCAATTCCTTTATTCGCAATAACTGAAGTTCCAGTGTTGACAATATGTTGAGAAATAATCATTTAAATAATTGAATTATTTGGAGTATTATAAAGCTTAAATATGCTTGTGAGTGGAGGAACTACGGTATTCAACTCATAAACTTACAGATTTCAAGACTTCATTAAATCTTCAAGACCCACTAGCAGCCGAGTGGACATGGATTTAAATCTTGGTAAACTGGCTGGCTGCATGTGAAACGTGAAAACGAGACATTTTCTTCCCCATTCCTCTACGAAAGCACCCTTTCTTTAGTTTTCTGTGATCTAAGTAATCAGCTCCAGTTTTTAAAACTTCAAACTCACATAATTTTTACACGATTACTTAAAGTTCAGAGTGGTACTTTGTGAACATTTAACATTTAAAAATTATTTTGGTAACAAAGACTGTGATACTCAATTTTAATACCAAATTTTAGCCATTATCACAAGCAACCATAATGGGAAATCAAATATTTTGAATGCACTATCCAAAACTGAAAATATTTATCAGTTATTAGGTTTTGAAAATGATCCTCTACAAAATTCCAGTACTGTTTATAGTCAGATGCTATTTCTGTTAAAACTTGGAATATAATCATTATAGACTCATTGATAATAATAAATCTTTCGCTGGTCTCCTGACATACAAAGTTAATTTATCATTGAATTAACTCATCTGTATAATTTATTTAAAATCAATGTTTTAAGTACTGACAATATAAAATATTGGCAGCTATAGTTTTATTGGATGCTTCATCTAACTTAGCTTAGAAAACTTTGGAAAAATCTAATTTCGTAGAACGCGTAAATAGAGTCATTTTAAAAGTCTTATTCAGCATCTCTAGGAAATAGTATTTTATGTAGGAATATCAGAAGCAATATCAGAAGGATCCTTCTGTGTTTTCTCGCCAAATTTACACTGGCAGTGTTTCTGAAAAATATATGTAACTTTGCTCATTTAATATATATGTTACCGTGAAAGACCGAAATTGGAGAATGTCGATACTCTCCGGTGAATGTCAACATTCACCAAACATTTCGATGAAAGACCGAATATTTGGTTATATTCTGATATATTCGGACTATCAAGAATGTTTTTTGCAATAAATAAGCTTGTATAAATGTTAACCACATTATTAAGTATTATTTTCTTTACTAGTTTAGAATATAATGTTCATTTTAAGTTCAGTAGTTTATTTATATGGGCTGCTACTTAAACCTTCTGCTAGTTTGATATATATTATAATATGTTTTAACAGTAAAGTATGATTTAAAAATGTAACAAAAACAATTTTTATTCAACATTCATCATCAGTGTATGGTGAAAGTCGACATTTGCCGATGTAAGTGAGAAATAAGGATATTTAGCAAATATTTCGGACATAACCAAACGACTTTAGTGAATGTTGGCATTAACCGGAGAATGTTGACATTCTCCAGATTTCGGTCTTTCACAGTAACATATAGATTAATAAAACAATTAGCCATTAAAATATAATAGATATGCAAAAGTAAATTGTATCACTATTTTATATTTAAAATATTTCTGGCGATATTCTGGAATTTCAAAATGCCCTGGTCTCGTTAAGAAAATATAAATTTATCAAAGTATAATGTTAACATCTGATTAATCGGAGTAAAACACAGTTAATTTAAAACCATAGTTAATTCAAGGACAATTGAAAAAACATAGAAACAGCCCACACTTAATTAATAGAAAACATGACTAACAATCTAATACTTATTTCAGGCTGTTTAATATGTTCGTTTGGTTTTGTAAATCATATAAGTATTCGGAAACGAAAAAGTATACTGTAAATACAGAAAAAATAAACATCATTAGAAACTAATTTATAAATTGCGTTGAGAAAACAATATACGGAGGAATTTCAATCACGTCACTGGGTTCAAACTCACATCGGCTTACTTTAATTTAATAACAAAATGTGTATATAACCAAGAATGAGTACAATTTAATTACATACTATAACGGACAGAAATAATTCTCAAATATATGATATCACATCTATTATTGTTGTTTCCCCACGCACTTTTCTTTTCCGTTATTAGTTTTGGGTAACGTTGATAGTTCTTTTGCTTTTTGGTGTGTGCGGGATTATGAGAAAGCCTCGAGGACTATCTGCCTAAGGAGAGGGATGCCTTCGTGGAGGACTTTCTAAGGAAACTGGCTCGTATACACGTTACACAGGAAGAAAACCACGAAACCGCTCATGCAGCCAGCCCGTTCGCGGGATTTGAACCTCGGACCGAACTACCAGGTGTTTTTTTTTTTTTGTTTCATAAGCAAGGAAAAAATTTAAGCTTTGAAAAATTTATCCGTGAGGAAACAAAATTCTGAATATTTTTATGTATGTATCTGAACTAGAAAATACCCAACATTCACTTCGTTGCCATCCAGTGCCTTTTAAGATTACTTGAAACAGAAATAGCATTTTATCAACTTTCTACTTTGTTATCAATCTTCATTTAGTAAAACTCTTAGTACTGCATGTTTAACTTATGGTAAAAAAACATTCCCATAGCTTTAATTTAGAAAATAAGTATTTGTTTTACTGACTGGAAAAAATGAACAGTTTTGATAAAAAGTAAACTTTGTTATTTTTATTAACTCTTCCTATTCTATCTGCATTTATGTTGTTAAATGTTAGTAAATCTTTTTTAAATTGTTCTTGCATCAAAATTTATTTGCGAATAAAATTTAAAAGAGAGATGCTTTTATAGGTTTGTTGAGTTGTTTTATTATTTACAATATAAACATTTTATAAATGTAAGTTTTAATGGTAATTTACTGAAGTACTACTTTATTTTCACAACCCGCATCGTAAACCGCCAAATTAAATAAAAACAAAACGCCAGCCAAACAAAGGGCAACCATGAGCACTTTCATTTTCGGCTGGTTATGTGGGCGTTTTCGTTGTTCTCCCCCTGTGTAACGTGTATACGACCCAGTTTCCCTTAGAATGTTCTCCGCCAACGAAACGAAAGTGTGTTCGCGCGCCAAAAAAAAAAGACAACGATATTCGGCGAGTTATGCCATGAAAGTGGCCACTGTGTTCTTTCTCAGTGTCCAGATTGGGAAGAAAGTACACTGATATCAACGATTGTAGACCACGTAATGGAAGTATCGACAATATATTTAGATTGTTGGCGAGCCCATAAAACGGACCAGCTTAAAAGGCTGGTTATAGCCATTTAATTGTGAATCACATATTTAATTTTGTGGATCCAACAACAGGTGCTCGCCCCTAGAATGCGGAAAGAATGTAGGGCTCTGTTAAATTGGCGAAGCAAAAAATAAATTTACAGTTTGACATCATATAGAGTTGTAGCTCTCGGAATCTATGCGGTGAAAATCCTGTGGGAAAGGAAAGGTTTTTGATGCCTTTTAAAAGTCATAAACTATATGCGAATACTTGGCGATAATCTTGAAGCCGTTTTGATAACGAGATCCGTGAAAATCAAGTAAGCCGTACCTTTACCGATAGGCTTTAATATATGATCTTTGTTTAGTAAAATACAGACTAATTTATAAGTCCATAAAAATTTTCCAATTTTACAGAAAATAAACTGCGATTTCAGTGCTTATTTTATTACACTAAAATTGATATAACTTTCTCAAGTTTTTTGACCACCAGTGCCCCAGCAGTAAAGTCGCTGAATACTGGTAGTTTTTGGTCTACTTCGAATCCCACAAACGGGCTGGCTGCATGGGCATTTCGTGGTTTTCCCCATGTGTAACTTGAGTATGGAGCCAATTTCCCTTAGAAAATCCTCCATGAAAGCATCTCTTCCCTTAGTCAGATAGCCCTCGAGCCTTTGTCACAATCACATAAAACAACCAACCAACTTCTCAAGTTTTATTTATTTTTTTTTTTTGTTTCCCCTGGGACGGTGGTGACGGAAAATGAATTCGATAAATTCACGAAGGTTAAATGTATTTACCTCTGTTGATAAGGGGAACACGTATGCAATAATCCGTTTTTTGTTCCGTACTCGTGGAGCTATATCCTAATCAACGGGAGTCCTCGCATCGATGATACGATTGTGATGATTCTAACGTTTGAAGCGCCAAAGAACTGCGTTCTTAACAAACCTCTACAACAAAATCCATAGGATTCAATTCACAGAACACGGCCGCCACACCAAAGAACCTCTCTCCATATTCTTTGGCCACACGGTTAATTAACGTACTTTCTCCTTGTTTTGTGCGAGCTTTTGAGGAAATTTTTGACTGAGACACTATGGATATTTATCTCTGATGTTGGACGCTGGACAACTGTTTTAGTTAAAACTACCATTCTTTTCTTTCAGTTGTAGTATACGCCAACTTGTCCGAACAAATAAATTACTCCAGTAGAAGATAAATATCTGATACATCAGCTAGTGTAGACACGCTGATCTTTTGTAAAATAAGGAGAAATAAACTTATTTTATTATTTTTATTTCGGTGTAAAAAAATTTGTACTTGGTTGAGCAGTTTATTAATTAATGAATTTTAAGTGTTTCATGAACTTATGAAAAATCGTCTATTATGCACCCAAGAATGATTTCTGGACAGTGTTGTCTTATTAAAATCAAAATCAAACAAAATTTCCAATTTCATAGCTATTTATTTATGTAGGTGTAATCAATGGAAAAACGAAATTATTTAGGAATGAATGTCTCTTAAATATATAGTGAATCAAAAAGGTTTTGGGGTACAACAAGCTGTCAAATATTTTTTGAAAGAATAATTAAATATTTAACATAAAAGAAATAATTTTTTCCACTTGCTATATCTTAGAGCTAAAAAAAATCGAAAAAACTTAAAATTATTTAAAATTGTTTTTAAAAACTATATTCTTCTTGTGTGTAAATGAGAAAGAATAACCAAAGAATAGCTCACATAAACCTAATTTAAAAACTTTTCTAGACTACTTTAATAACATATTATGTTTCTTTTACTTTGTGTGACCTCACCAAGTCTTTTTGGTATGAATTTCATACGATTTTATTTCATATTTCTCATTATTTGGAGAATTTCTATCTAAGTTCATTTCTGCTGAAAATTTTAAATTACAAATTCGCTCAATAAGATGGACACTTATACGAAGTTCGCAATTAACAAATAAGAGCATTATGTTTGGAGTCATCCTCTTCATAAACTCTATAATGCAAGAATATGCCCACTTTCTTAGATGTCTGCTCCCGATTTAATTTTAAAATATTTAAATACATAAATTTATCCTTTTTATCATTAATAAAACGTAGATTTCCAACCTCACAAGCACTCCAACGACCAGACCATCTGACTACTTCCGCGATATTTAACTCAAAGAGTGAGAGTCTTCATTTGAAGTTTTGTACTAAGCTTTCCCCCCATTAGCATTTCCTTTCTATCTTTCTATCTTCTAAGTACATAATTTACTTTTATTTATGAACACAATCGAATTCTAAAAGTCTCCACTACAGGTCTTAGCTAGCCCACCAGCGGCCGAGCGGTAAAGTCGCTGAACACTGGTAGTTCGGTCCGAGGTTGAAATCCTGCGAACGGGCTGGCTACATGGGTTTTTTGCGGTTTTCCTCATGTGCAACGTGTATACGAGCTAGTTTCCTTTACAAAGTCCTTCACGAAGGCATCCTTTCCCTTAGGCAGATATTCCTCGAGGATTTGCCTTAATCACATACACCACATACACAGGTCTTAGCGAACCGTAATGGTGTTCTTAAGGTCGGTTTACAAAGAAGCAATTTTCTTCCCGCTATTCAGCTATGAAAGTTATATTTTCTTAAAACATTTCAGCAATTTCTTTATTAGGAGATTTGCTAAATAATGGTTAGGCTCCTAAAGTCAGTTTGACTGCTGGTTTTAGGATTTCAAATAATATTTAAAACAATCTACTTTTCTTCGCTTTTAGTGTAATGGTTTCGAGGTTGATTATCAGCCAGATTTGCAATCCACTTTTCTTCGCTTTCAGTGTAATGGTTTGGAGGTTGATTATCAGCCAGATTTGTTTTACGGTATTTCGAAATGCTATTATGAACAATAGTTCTTACATTCAAGTGTTTAGCTATTTTACTCTCAGAGTTTCCACGATTCTGATGAAAATTATAAGTTTTCTCACGTCGAAAGAAATGACAGAATATTTTTGACTCATGGTAAAAAAGCGGTTCCTCATCTTTTATCAAAGAATATGTATTGGCTTTTATCTTTACCGGCTTTAAAATCATTCTTCCAGGAGTTTTACCAAAAAGCCTGCCAGAGTTATATTTAAATTTGGTTTGTTCCTCAATGCTGTAATATTTTTTTGACTTAAATCTTATATTTGATGCAAAAGTATTTAAAACATCTCATTTATTTAATTTTATTCATCATTGTACACTTAGCACGGTACTGAGACATGGAAATGAATAAAAAAGGTGTTCGATATAGAATGGTAGCTAAGATCTCATCATGGAATATTTGAGTTTCTCCTGCCCCCATACTTTTTTGAGTCATTGTACACTCACGTTTGTGAAAATTGCAACACCAAGAAGGAATCGTCATAATTGAATGCAATTTAATACACAGTTGAGTGGTAGTGGTACAAATAAATGATTAAATGTTCAAAGCAAACAAACAAGAACAAGAGATCAGAATCAGTATTTTGTGTGGCCACCACGCGCCGCAATAAGTGCTGCTACAC
>KK120205.1:20413-34086 GCA_000611955.2 Stegodyphus mimosarum
ACTTAATGATAGATTATTTCGGCAACTTTGCCATGAAAATGATGAAGAATATGAGCGCCTATTATTGCACACGGAGGTCAGGTGGCTATCTAAAGGAAGTTGCCTCGGAAGAATGTTCAACCTATTTGATACAGTCATTAGTTATTTAGAATCAACAAATTATAATTTTCCAATGGAGATATCTGTTTTAAAGAGTGACATAGCTTATTTGGCAGATACATATGCAAAAATAAATGAATTACTTTTGAAACTGCAAGGAAACAATGTGACCATAATTAAAGTGAAAAGTTTAATTATTGGTTTTATAAATAAATTAAGTCTCTATAAAAATAACATGGGTAGAAAAGATTTTTCTTTATTTCCCTGTTTAAGTAATATAATTGTACAGGACGAAAATATTGCAGTTCATTATAAGCATTTGGAAAGCCTAATTGTAGATATGAAACTTCGGTTTAAAGATGTTGAAAATATTCATATTCCTGATTGGGTTATTAATCCATTTAGTGCTGATCCTACTAATGCTCCTTCGCACATTCAAGAAATATGAATAGATTTGCAGGCAAATGTAGAAGCGAAACATTGAAGTATTTTAGAAGAATTTTGGATAAAAATTAGCAGTACTAACACATTTCAGAGACTATGGATAGGAATAAGACTATTAATCATGGCCTTTCCAACGTCATGCCTAGTGGAAAAGGGTTTCTCAAATGCTGACTAAGCAAAGAAATCGCCTCAACATTTCCCCACAAGGTGACTTACGATTGTATCTGTCAAAATTAGAACCCAATATTATTAAACTTTGTCAAGATCACCAACCTCAAGGTTCTCATTAAAATTTCATTTAGTTTATTATTTCTTTGTTATGTTAAAATTAAAACACATTGCTTTACGTGTCTTACTTTTTTTGTAAATTAAATTAAATTTCTAACTAATAAATGTTATTCTACTATTGTTCCTTTCAAAATTCTTTGGACATATCTTACTAACGCCTAATGTAAGCCAAATCTACCTTATATTAGGGATTATCGTACAATTTTTATCTGTTAAAATTTATAGGGGGGCGAATTAAGAAGCGGGTCTTACAAAGGGGGCGTTTGGTCCAAAAAGGTTGAGAAACACTGCTTTAGAATATGCCATTGGGAAGTACATGCTGTCATGATTTTGCATTCGTTTATCAGGAGGAAAGTGGAAAAATAAAATATACTTTCTAAATTAGTCTCTTATTAATAAAAAAAATCCTTTTACAAGTTTGCTGATATAATCCATTCTCAATTTTATTTTTTCTTTATGGTCTATATTATAAAGCAAAGAATATATAATGATCCAATAGTTAAAATCGAAAACAACTGAATTTTAGCTGTAAATTAAAATATTTTGATTTTTTATATCTTCCTTTAGCTTAGGAGCTGTGTTTTAGGGTCACACTTTGAGTGCAACAGAAAATGTTTTCGTTGACTTGGAAGAGGTATTCACTGTGTAAAAAGTTAAAATGTGAATAGATTCTATTTAAAACATGTTGATAAATGTTATTGGAAATTATGCCCTGTCATTTTACATAGTGTATAACTTCGTACTAAATGCAATATATATACATATATAATATCCGAAACTGATGGATATAGAACGACAAAAGTCAAACGATTTTGTACAGAAAGATGCATGTGTTGACGTTGTCGTCATTAAATTAAATGTTATTCTCATCCCTTAGAATAACTCTTATTTTCAGAATAAGTATTATCAATAAAATACTTTAAAGAATGAGGTGCCCACCAGCGGCCGAGTGGGATTAATCACTGAACACTGGTAGGTCAGTGACCCGGGTTCGAGTCCCGGTGAGAACGGGCTGGCTGCATGGTGGTTTTCCCCATGTGGTAACGTGTATACGAGCCAATTCCCCTTAGAAAGTCCTCCACGAAGGCATCCCTCCCATTAGGCAGATAGCTCACGAGGCTTTGCCAAAATTACATACACCAACCAACCTTTAAAGAATGAGATGAAAGGATGAGAACCTTTTTTACTTCCTTGTACATAATAATTGTAATCGCCAAAAATTTCGGATATCATATTTCAACGAAAATATCCAATTCGACCCCTCTCGAGTCCATTCGAACGATGCTTTTGCTAGCATCCTTACGTACGAACAGAATAAAGGACTCTTTTTAAAAAAACGGACTGCAAAATGGATTTTAAATGGATTCGAAAGAGATTTTCTCGTGATGTCTGTACGTACGTGCGTATCTCATATAACTCAAAAATCAGCAGCATTAGAAAGTTTAATTTTTATATATGGGACTGCTATGACAAATAGTTGCATATCTATCTCTCTTATTAGTTGCAACTGGCTACATCAAGCATATATATATATATATATATATGCATAAATATATATATATATATACATTTATCAGAAATATTTCTTACCATTTTTAATAAATATGAGAGACTTCTTCAGATTGTAATGAATTCAAGAATCGAATTTCAAGCAATAGCTTATGGTGTTAAATCGAATGTTAGCGCAACTATTTATGAACAAGGTATTGTTCCACTTATTTTATATAGCTGCAAAGCTTCGGGATTATCTCTAAAAACGAAGATAAATTCTAAATGTCTGCTTCGGGTCCAAAGGCGAATTCCGTTACCGACCTATTAGTTATAATGCTGTTTTCGCTACTACTGGATTTCCACCGTTGGATATGTTTATCTTGTATCATACTGGTTATAAGAATAGGCTTGCTAATTGCTCCAGCTTTCACTTTGATCATCTATTGCCATTTTCTGTTCTTCCTCATCTAGCTACAAGACAACCACCACAAATTTTGGATAGTATGAATATTGAGGAAAACTCATTCTCAGTGCTATACGGATCGTAGTAGAATTGATCACAAAGTTGGTCTGGCTTATGTCATCTTTGAGAATGGTGTTGAAATTCAGCAGTACCAATTTCGTATAGAATGCACTGTTTATATTTCTGAACATCTATGTATTAATGTTGCAATTAGGTGGATGCTTAATCAGGACGGACATGTTTCCAGCTATTTTTCCTTCCCTGAGTCCCTAAAAAATATGTCATTGTGTAATGATATTATTGTTAATATACAGCAGTCTCTCAGAGATCTACTGGAGGAGGATATTTCAGTGTTTTTTTACATTTGTTCGTGGTCAAGCGGGGATTTATGTAAACGAGACAGCTAAGAATTCTACTAAAAAAGATATTAATGTTGAAGTTAATATTCTAAAATCGTATTTTTTAAAAATTATTCAAAACTAAAATGATTGAACAATGGAATCAAGATTCTATCGTTTCTGATAAGAGAGATATTGCAAGAAAAAGTTCTTTCCCAACTATCTTTGAAAGACTGAAAATTTAGGATTTATTGCTCAATTTTAACGTTAAGCAATTTCTGTTTGGAAATGGCAAGTTTAATGTTTATCTTGAAGTGATGTCATCCAATTTGTGCTATTGGGATCTCGGCGTTCATCAAACTGTTTTCCCACCTATATTTTGACTGCCCTTTGCTTAATTATGCAAGATCAAGGAAATGTAGATTAAAGTTAATTTAACTTAATTAGCCATTGACATGGCATGATTTTGTTTCGCTACCTTCGGCCTACCATGCTTTTAGTGACCTTGTAGAATTTTATTTTGAATGTTGTAAATGATTTTTCTTTGTATGTTATTTTTCTTTTTTGTGTGTTTTCCCCTTTTATAAAAGATGTTTGAATCCATTGTATTATTTAAAGTTGATGTGTTTTTCTTTATTTACGTTTTGAAGGCCTCGTGTAATACTTTGTGGTGCACGAGGAAATATACCCCCCAATCCCTCGTGCAGTGCTTGCTGTCTCCAACAATATTACACACTTTACATATCAAATTAGAAATTTGTAGGTGAAATATTTTTAAATAACCCGGGAGCCATAACCTGCAACAATTTGTTTAAATATCATTACGTATTTTTATATTCATGTGAACTGGTACGAGATTCAAGTAATTTTTAATATTTTCGGATGGTCTGAGCGTCCCGTCCATTACTTAATAGTTTTTTTCTTATTCCATTGAATCCCAGTTTCTCTCAGTACAATGAGAATGTTCTCTGTGTATACTCAGGATGAAAGATAAACTTGCTCTTCACGTTCCCGCGTTCGTAAGGTTAAAGCTTTTCTGAATAGCCTCAAATATAATTAATAAAGTATCTATTCTGAAGGGCAACCTCCTTGACCAGTACCTCAACTCTCACTGCCATAAAATCCAACGTGAGCTTT
Organism: Stegodyphus mimosarum; assembly: GCA_000611955.2. Lineage (NCBI taxonomy): Eukaryota > Metazoa > Arthropoda > Arachnida > Araneae > Eresidae > Stegodyphus > Stegodyphus mimosarum. Next base: position 24,674 of record KK120205.1, read on the forward strand.
AATCCACCGTAATTTTAAGTTACACCTTTTACTAAATTAAATTAATCTTTTGCAGAACTTTCTAAAGTATTTTACACTGATTGCCTGAGAGGGAGAATACCAGCAGTGACAAAAATTCATCCGTATATACATCATGTCCACAAAGCCATTCCCGGCCTTTATTTTCGTAACTGTTGGTCGTAGATACGTATTTCCAATTAAAAATTGTTTCACGTCACAAAAGATTCATGATTCCGTATTTTGAAATCAGTTTTGTAACAGTTACGAAATCTAACTGTTTACGTATTTTTCCGGTTCTTATACAAACATTTAAGAACATTTTATATTTATCATTTAAAAGAAAAAAAACCCACAAAATATTTGCCTCCCATATACAACAAAAACTGAGCGGGATATTTAATTCCTAAATTTGCAACATTTGACGTCATTTTGAAGTTGCATTGAGGGGTCGGTTAATAAACAAATTTTAATAATTCAAGCTTGATTTTTTTTCTCCTTAAATATTATTTTGTAACAACCTTTTGTGATTTATAGTTTATAATTCTGTTACGTTTGGTATTCTGAAATAATTTGAATGTAAGTATTTTATTAAGTTTTTAGTCTAAAAATTCATTATTTATATTCTCATGAAGTTTTATTTCTTTGGAATCATAATGTGGTAATCGTAAAAAAAAATTCATTAAAATAAAAACATTTTACATTTTTAATTAATGCAAATAATATTACGAGTTAGCTGCTTACCAATACTGAAGTCCCGTTATATTTTTAGAACACATCTTACAAAATCTTTGAATGAGATCTCGTTTTGGGGAGGAAAAAAAGATATTGTATTGATGAATATTTTCCGCAGTAATCTATACATAAAAGCTCGTCATTTAGTTTCTTAACATCGGAAACCTCTCCGAAACAAAATTTTATTCTCAATTATGTATAAATGAATCTAATTTGCTCTTCAATTTTCGGATATGATCCCCGATTTTATATTATTGAGATTTTGTCATAAAGAAGTCAAACTTTTTCTGCTTTATTTCTTATAAAAACGCTATTTATTTTTAAATATAAAAATATAGACCTGAAGTAGGGCGTAAAAAATTTATTTTCATTGTTGTTACAAAATTGATTTTTAAATTTAAAAATGTGAATCTTTAAGTCATTCAAAACCTTTTTTTTTAGAATTAAGTATATATCTACTACCAGTAGGTAAGGTTCCCACCTCTCCCGGGATTCTCCAGGATTGAGCCCTGAAAATTAATACCTTCCGGCTCCCCCCGGAAGGAATTTAAAATAAATATTACTCTCCCGGAGTATCAGGTTTCTGGAAAATAACGATACAATGCACACGGACGAAATGGTTGAGAGCATCGAAATTCACCATGACCGCGCATAGCAATGATCTACGATGAGCGGTGAGTAAGCGCCTTACGGGTGAGTCATGCCTCACCTTCACATTTTCAATCCATTTTTTCATTTCGTCTGCAGTTAACAAGCTATTCACGAACAAGTGCGTATTTTGAAATTATTTAAGGGATATTGGAACCCAAAAATTTTCAAAAAAAATGTCATTTGGTCTCGTGTTCTGAAGAAAATATTTATCCATACAGAAGTTCTTTCTTTGGGTACTTATGATACCATATCAGTATTTAATCACGGATATATCACATGAGTGCAAATTTTGAAAACAAAACAAAACAAAAAAAAGTAAGAAAGCGAAAAAAAAACTTAAAATGAAGAAAGAAGATGCTAACATAAAAAAGTGTTGAAAATGTTGAGTATGGGGCAGGAATATTTTGATAAATGAGTAGTTTTATTTAAAAATGCGTTTTTCTCAAATGTGCTTTTTTATACTCGATGTACCTTTGAAACTCTCAGGTACTACTCCTCATAGGTATGTGAATCTTTTATGGCTTATTTATTATGCTTTCTAATGTCTACTGAAATAAGCTTTTCGTGATAAAATAAGAAAAAAAAATTACAATTTTTTGTGTGAAAAAAGTGCTAAAATTTACTATGTCTAATATAAAATTCTGTAAATTACTCTAAAATTCAAAATTTTTCAAAAGCTAATTTCAGTGTAATCAGAAAGGTGTACTTTAATCACACAAAAAATTTCAAATGTTTATATCTATTACAGGTTTTGAGAAAAGGTACATCAAAAATGGCGAATTTAACATTATCGGTATAAGGGGTTCCAACTCCCCTTAAATGCTTTCATAATAATGTCTAGAGAAAAAAAAAAAAAAAAGAGATTCTGATTCTGCAAGTGAACAAGTGACACAAAAAAGACAAAATATTCGACATCGTTTCAAGACAAGTGGTTAACTCAATTTGATTGGCTTATAAAGAGAGACAACTTTAACGGACAATTCATATAAGCTTAGATATACCAAGATATAAATTGAAGAGCTGACCAATTTCATTGCAACACTCACCTGGTCATGTAAGAATATCTGTGAGATGAATATTCCCTCTCCAACATTTTAGCAGCAGCCATTCTGGAACAGGTGTAAAATTCATTCAAGAAGAGGCATTCAGAGAGTTCTAGAAACTCTAAAAAGAGACAATTCATAAGAAAGGAGAATTTTGGTACGACGGAGGGGCAACAATGAATGAACAACAGTGGGTAACACTGAGAACTTTCTGAGTTTTCAACGAAGTTCTGTTATATGAATTTGAAGTAAACCTCAAAATCATATTAGACACGAGGGGAGCCATTAAACCTCCTGAATGGTAGCCATCCATTTGCAAGTATTTCAACTAGCTTGGTTAAGTAACTAGTGGTCTTCACTCATTCACTCATTCAGCTTCTGGTAAAATTAGACATTTTATTCTTAATTTGACATTCTGGAATTAAGCCGCACTGAAGGGATTATCTAACGAACATCATTTAATAATAACTAGCGAGCAAGCCCGCCCGCTTTATACCTATAACTGCCTTGCATTTTGAAATGAATATATATATATATATATATATATGCCATGCAGCCAGCCCGTTCGCCTGGATTCAAACGTTGGAGCGAACTACCAGCAAAGAATATGTACTGTTAAGAAGGAAAACTTCACAGAAGCAGAAGTGGCTCCCTTCCAACGAAAAGGGAAACAACTGCGCATGCGTGAAATATCTGTCGCCAAAAAGCGCCAAAGCTCGAAGCTGAATGTCGAAGTTGGTTTGGACAGGTTCGACCGTTACGTTTAGCAAGAGTTTAAACAAAGAATAGGTTCTTTGGTTTCAAGTAGCGATATGGACAATGGAAGTTCAACAGCCAGTGAAAGTGAAACTTCACCTAATATTTCATCATTTCCGAGTTTAAATTATCGCGACAAGTCAAAGAACGATTCATCTTAACCCGTGTTCCTCAATTTCCTATACACGTCGCGGAGGGGGAAAATGTCGGCTAGGTACCAAAGAACCGGCACATCACAGAGGGGAAATTCTCGCCAACAAATTCCGTCGCCAAATCCCTTGGCGAATGTTCCCTTTTCTTTGTAGCGGCGTTGCAGACAAAGTAGTTTACATTACGTCTATGGAGCCTTTCCTTCTTTACATAGAGGTTCTTTGCTACCAGTGTTCAGCGACTTTATCGCTCAGCCGGTAATAGGCCCTTGTATGAAGTGTAATTGAAACAAATTTCGGGTATGATATTCGTGGTTTTCCCCATGTGTAACGTGTATACGAGACAGTTTCCCTTAGAAAGTCCTCCACGAAGGCCTCCCTCCCCTTAGGCAGATAGCCCTTGAGGCTTAGCCATAACCACATACACACACACCATTCCCAGTTTCCCCCCGCGTGAATATTCTCACGAGTCAATGGCGTGGCTGCAGTGAGTTGTGAAAATTTCAACAAAAGGCTCGCACTTGATCTAATGGAAGCGAAGCATCAGAACTTAATTAAATGTTTTTGTTCTTAGAAAAAAAGGAAATACCAATAATTGTGAATAAACATAAAATGTCTAAATAAAACAAAAATTAAAAAAAAAAAAAAACGTTCATTTGGACGTAATATAAAATCTAAACGCTTTCAGATTTATTATTTTTTTTAAATTTTATCGACAGACACATACATGTTTCCATATAATCTGCTAACCGTACTTGTATTTAAAAACAGCATATCTGTAGAATTTCCGATAAACAGTCTTGCGCGTTGTAGGTAAAAATATTTTACTCCCTAGAGTGCTGCTACTGCTCACTTTGAAATAGTTGAGTTTTTTAATCCGATATTCGTTAAAATTTTACAAAATATGAAATATAAAAAAAGAAAATCTGAAAGCTTTCAGATTTTATATTACGTCCAAACGAGAGAATTTTTTTTAATTGACAGACACATATCTATTTCACAGTATTTGTATTAAACATACTTAGAAACAGCATACCTTTAGAAATCTAAAATGCTGAAGTAAAACCAAAATCAAGAAACACCAAAACTGATTAATTGGTCTTGAAAGAAACTATAATAGAATTTCATAATGTATCTAAAAAATTCGGTAATAAATTACCGAATTCTGCAGAGCGCGAGATTGTTCCGATAAACAATCTCGCGCTCTGCAGTTAAAAATACTTTTTTATTCCCTAGAATGTTGCCACTACTATCTTTGAAATTGTTGAGTTTTTTATCCAAAATTAGTCAAATTTTTACAAAATATGCAATAGACAATAAAACGAATTGGAAATTCCTTCCTTCTTCTTCCTCCTTCCTTCTACGTGCCCATATTCAGGTGAATGACTACGTTATTCAAAACTGGATGGCCGTAGGTTACCGTTATTTTTTTTTCACAGTGCGAGAAACATGCGTATATTCATGCAGATTCATCATCATTTAATTTCTTTAAATATAATACAGGGCGATTCATATTTGGTGGCAATGAAAAGTGATTCAACGCAAATAGTGAATCAATGCAAAATACCAAAACGAAAGCAATAGTCCTTCTGGACTAACGCTCATTTGGGCTAAAAACGGAAAGAATGAAATCTGAAATGTGTTCAGATTTCAAATTCGCCCAAACGAGATTTTCTTTTCCCTTCTTTATTTATCATTTGGTGTCTTAAGTTTATTCACTGAATGTCATGTTCTTCGCCCTTTCCACATAAAATTCTTTTCAACAGCAAATTCACAAAATCTTTAAAAACAGAACACAAAATCTTTAACATTTTCGATATATAGTTCTCGCGCCCTGGATATAATAGAACTCAAAATGTTTCCGTGCAGTGTTGCTATTGTTCGTTTTGAAATCGTTCAGTTTGATAATCAAAAACTTATTAAAATTACACCAGATATGAAACAGAGAATAAAACCAATTCGGAAGTCAAAATTCGGGTTTCCGGGTGCATATTTCGGTTGGAGAACTACGTTATTCAAAACTGGATGGATCTAGGTGCCTTCGTTTTGTTACAATGCGAGAAACATACACACATTCATGGAGATTCTTCATTATTTAGTTTCTTAGAAGTAATACAGGCCGATAATATTTTGTGGCAACAGTTTGAAAAGTGAAACAGAAATTTAAAGTGATTTACAGTAAAATCCAGTTATGAGCTTAATAGCCCAATACGAGCTCATCATCCCTTTTGGGCTAAAAATGTTAAGTATTATAAAATGTTACAGAAATTACATAAAATAGCTACTAAATTATGCTCTAAAAGTTGCCACGCACATTATTTTTTTCTTTTGCATCAGTATCTTTTCGAGGAACCAAGCAGATCGATGAATTTTTCAGGATTATTTTTACATAAGGTTTAAGATTAAATTTTCAGAAAGGGTTGGTTTGGTTTATTTAATTCTTACAAAGCACTCGAAGGCTATCTGCCTAAAGCAAGAGATGCCTTCTGTGGAGGATTTTCTAAAATGAATTGGCTTGCATACACATTACATATGGAAAAAAATCACGAAAGGGCCCATGCATGCAGCCATCCCATTGGAATTCGAACCCCGAACATAACTACCAGTAGTCAGCGATTTTGCCGCTGAGCCGCTAGTGGACGAAGTTTCTTAAAGATCTTCAATTTTAAGATATTGTTGCTAATTCTAAGATAGGTTCTGTGGTAAAAAAAAATCTCTTTTTGTCACAGAAATATTTTTCTTCTCGTTTAAAGGTAGTTGAGATTAGCGGAAGAATGTCAGTGAGTGATATATGTTTTTCTTTGAACGAATAAGGGGGGAACTAGCAAAAAAAGATTATGTAAATGAGGGATCAGACGAGCCAACCTACACACTTACCACTGTGTGTAAGCATTCTTGTGGTTTTCATTAAGTGTAATAGAACTATGAGCCAGTTTTTTTTTTAGGAAACTCTCCACGAAAGAATGCTTTTTTTTAAGTCAACTAACCCTCAAAAGCTTTGTTCAATGGCATAAACTCAAAACGTTTCGTATTGTTCTCAGTTTTAAGTAATTAATTTCACGGCATATGGTATGAAGCCTTTTAAAAAATTAGCTTAAAAGGCAGAGTCCTTCGTTTGAACTACTTTTCATAATCATTTACAGTACTAATTACTTCTGTTCCTCTGGAACTAGAACCAATTATTTGCTTATAGCAGTGTTTCCCAAGTCTTTTTAATCTCGTTATCTACATGTATATGTTGCTCAGGAGAAATGGAATTCCTAGACCAAATAATGTAATAAACAAACAGATATAATTAATAAAATCATTTGATAATTAGAATCTAATTCGCAATTATAAGTAAATTTATATTATTAATAATAAAAATGTGCTAGTTTCATTAAATCGTTTAATAATATATATCTATATAAAAAAAAAGAGTATTTCAAAATTTTTAGCGACCTATATAATTTGTCTCCATTTTGATAATCATGTATATCCATGATTCTGCTAACTATTTTGCCCATTTGTCCTGTTTAATTAACGTTTAGACCATGGAGGTAAGAATAGATGACGGGAGCTGTAAAGGCTTTGCAAAAAAGATCTTTGGGCGTAGTTTAATGGATTCTCGAAGGGGTACATTTATGTCACAATGCATTTCCCCATTGAGGGAAAATTTCAAATTGAGTTGTTCGGCAATGAGACTGCTGGGGATCCTCTGAAGCAAATGTCTAAATAACTTTTCTTTTTAAAAAAATTTGTTAGGATTTTAAATTGAATTACAAAATTATATATGTTCAGGAAGCGCTTACAATAATAATTTCTCTTTTATCTTTATACTAGCTGATACCCACCCGCTTTGCTAGGCACAATATCTATTTAAATGTGAACCAAGACTTCTTATATAGACAAAATATCTAATTTCGAATTAATAATTAATGTAAATTTTTTAAATTTAAAATCGGGATAAATAGTATCACTCAGTGAATCTTTCATACACAGATTTTCACATCACCCATGAAGTACTGTGTATTGGGATGAGTCCCCATTATTTAACGTGGCGGTATCCCCAGTAGGTCTACACCACGACAAATTACCAACATAAAACATAGGACATATTTTGAGAATTTTTTAAATATTTCTTCATTTTTTTAGTTCAAATGGACGTTAGTCCAGAAGGACTATTGTTTTCGTTTTGCGATGTATCACTATTTGCGTTGTATCACTTTTCAAATTGTTGCCAACAAATATGATCGCCCTGTGTTATATTTAAAAAAATTAAATAATGAAGAATCTGCATGAATGTACTCACGTTTCTCGCAATGTGAAAAAAACAACGGTACCTACGGCCACCAAATTTTGAATAACGTAGTCCTCCAGGCGATTATGAGCACGTGGAAATCCGAATTAGGAATTATGAATTTGTTTTATTGTCTATTTTATATTTCGTAAAATTTTAATTAATTTTGGATAAAAAACTCAACCACTTCAAAGCCAGTAGTGGCAACACTCTAGCGAATAAAAAAACATTTTTAGCTGCTGAGAGCGAGATTGTTTATGGGAACTAAAGATATGCTGTTTTTAAATATATTATTTTAACACAAATACTATTTAACGAATTTTGGATAAAAATACTCAACAAATTTAAAGCGAATAGTGGCAACACTCTAGCGAATAATGAAATATTTTTAGCTACTGAGCGCGAGATTTTTTATGGGAACTAAAAATATGCTGATTTTAAACATATTTAACACAAATACTATAGAAATATGTATGTGCCTGTCAATAAAAAAAACCCGCCCATTTGGACGTAATACAAAATCAGAAAGCTTTCAGATTTTTTTATTGTTTTCTTAATTTTTATTTATTAAAATCAAATTTTTTAATAAATTATAACTATTTGTCCTGGATTTTTTATGTATGGCACTTTTTATAAACATCATTTTTTTATTGTTCGTCACAATAATTTATTTATTTCTCTTAATAATAACATTTATTTTCATGAAACTCATTATAACAGTTAAATATAAACGTTATTATTAACTTTATCATTTTAATTTTGTTTGTATTCATTGGATAGATGCAAGTTATTTACTAAATTATTTTAAAGGAAAATTCATTCATTAGCAAGTATTTCATATCTAGTTTTGGCAACGATAAAAAAAATTCTGAACTTGGATTTCAAAACCAAACGTATGAGAAACGTCTATTGTATAACAAAAATCCATTTTGGACAGGATTTACGTAAAATCCGTTCTTAATGTGAGTCTACATCGTAGAATGAGTAACAATGCAAAATTTCAAGTCAATCGCGTGTATAGTTTTCGAGATCTCGTGATGAGTCAGTGATATATATATAGAGAGAGATTAATATTATGTTAAAAATTTTTAGAATTGTTTAATTATTCTACAGACAGTTATAAACTTTAGATTTCTCAGGTCTTCATGTCAGTCCTTCTTCTACACTGTTAAATTTCCTTATAAATTTTTAGTCCAAATGGACGTTAGTCCTGAGAGACTATTGTTTTCGTTTTCCAATTTTGCGTCGAAACATTAAAACGGCGTATCACTTTTTATATTGTTACCACCAACTATCATCGCCCTGTATTATATTTAAAGAAATGAAATAATGAAGAATCTGCATGAATGTATGCACGTTTCTCGCACTGTGAAAAAAACAACGGTACCTGCCGCTATCCAATTTTGAATAACGTAGTCCTCCACGCGAATACGGGTAAGTGGAGGCCTGAATTAGGAATTTCGAATTTATTTTATTGTCTATTTCATATTTTGTGAAATTTTGGATAAAAAACTCAACCATTTCAAAGCCAGTAGTGGCAACATTCTAGGGAATAAAAAAATACTTTTTACTGTTGAGCGCGAGATTGTTTATCGGAACTAAAGATATGCTATTTTTAAATATTTACGAATGCTGTTTAACGAATTTTGGATAAAAATACTCAAAAATTTTAAATATATTTAACAAATACTGTAGAAATATATATGTGTCTCTCAATAAAAAAAACCGCCCATTTGGACGTAATATAAAATCTGAAGGCTTTCAGAATTTTTTATTTGTTTTCTTGCATATGTGATCAAAAAT
>KK120206.1:3562-32624 GCA_000611955.2 Stegodyphus mimosarum
TTAAAAATTATTCACTTTATTTTTAAATAAAATTACGTATGAGGAAATAATCAGACTTACAAGACTGAAATGAATGAACGTTGTATACCTGCACTGTCGTTCAATGTAGACTGCTGCCTTATGTTGTATTTTTAAGATAAATTCCAAGAATTAATTTGAAACGAACTGTAGAGGTAAACAGTTAATTTCTCGGAATATTTTGTTTCAAACATTTCTCTGAAATACGAGTATTAGGAAAGCTAAACATATTATTACTTAATAAATCAACAGCACTTTTTAACGAATTCTTTTTGTCACATTATTTTAACTAGGGATTATTTTCGGGGGATGTCTTATTTTACAAAAAGTTCCGAAAATCACGATAGGGCTTATTTTTGGAGGATGTCTTATTTTACAAAAAGTTCCGAAAATCACGATAGGGCTTATTTTCGGAGGATGTCTTATTTTCAGAAAAAGACGGTATTGTCAAGTATTACGTCTTTTAAATTAAATTATGGCAGGAATTAATTTGCTATTTTCCTTTTTGGGTATATCTAGCAGCGTCATGGGTCTTTGTGAAAGCACATGCATAGTGATTTTTTCACTATGTTAAAATTTTAATTGCGAGTTTACTATTTTTTCAAACATGAATCCTAAAACCCCAGGTCAAATGTTACTATTCGAAAGCGACTGCATTATTGATTAGGTAGCATGTGAAATTCTCAAATGTTATTTGATGCAAAAAACATCAAAACTTCTGGTGCTTCTTCGCTTTTGGAGTGCATTGTTTATTCGATACGGAACGAACTGATTAAACAGTGCTTCTATTATACCGTCTATCTGCTGTCTCCTTTTGCTGCGTCTCTTAACAATGCCTGTCTACTATTTCTATTCAATAAGCGACATATCAGCCTAGAATAAAATTGTAGAGACATTAGGTTATTTCGAAGCAGGAGGTGTAAAAAATGTGCAATGCTCTGCGGGGTCTGGAACCACGGACCTATTGAATACGCGCCGAGCGTGCTGACCACTACTACACCATGAAGGCATGCTAAGAAAGCGGGAGAAATATCTTATATACTCCCCATTTTAAAAGACGACCGGGGATTAGGGGACTCATTCGCCAAATCCTGGTGGTGGAGAATTAGCATCCACCATCTTTCTTAGTCCGGGTTCCACTGTAGAGATATTAGGGTATTTTGAAAGCACAAGCGATAAAACAGGAGCAGTGCCCTCGCCGGGACTCGAACCGCGGATCTCTCGAATACATGCCGAGCGTGCTGACCACTGCACCATGAAGGCATACTAAGAAGACGAGGAATATATCTTATAAAATAAGAGTTTAGAATCTGCAGTACAAACTTTGCCATTGGTTAATATAGATTACCTCAAACAATTAACTAGAAAGAGGGCTGTGTTTATGTTTAAAAAGGTGTTTTACATTTTTACAGATTTACAATTGAAATATCCATATCTCCAAAGATATACATTTCACAATAGCTAATGCACAATTTATTGTAAATAAGATTTATATAATATTGTTTTATACTTCTTGTACATCAGCTCAACTCGTTACTGATTTCTAAGTAAGTGTCAGTTTAATAACAGCAAGTTTGCCACAATTGGTGTATATCATATAATAGTATTTTCTTCGCTACTATGTGCCGAAATCTGATCCACAATATGAAAAATATTTAAAATAAGAAATTGTGTTGTTGTTGTTTCTAATCCCTTTGGGACAGGAAAGCCTACACCAAGACCAAGAGGCTTTGCCGCACAAGTAAATCGCTGACGTTGTCCTGCTCAGCCGACAGCTATCTCAGAGAGACGCCAATACCATCCAGTAGGTGAGCGGGAGAGGCAGGGAGAGAACAGGCACATGAGGGGAAGGTCTTCTTTCCTTCTTTGAATTTCATGCATCGAAGATGCCCACTTCTGAATCTAGCCACGGCCGTTTGGATAGGCCTAGATCGTTTACTCAGAAGTGACAGGCCTGGTTATTCAGCGAAATACCATTGGTGAATAGGAGAAATTTTCCATACCATGTTAGCTTGATGTTTGTAATAGGGATGAATTTTCAGTTGGGCATAAATCAGTGGAAGCGGGTGTAGGGGAATTACAACCTTTTCTTGCCAGATCGTCAACTGTTTCGTTAAAATACACCTCAACATGGGACGGTATCCACTGGGGATATATTGATTTACGCTGTCCAACTTCGAAAGGTTTAAATACGATATCCTGACCGGTCCTATCCATGATCTTAGGCCAGTTTTTAAGGTATTGAATGGAGCTTTGTCTCTCAGAATCCATGTAATGTCACTATTTGAAAAGAGAGCACAATCAAGCGCTTTTCTGATGGCGATAAGTTCCGATCTGAAGACGGAACAATGATCAAAATTTCTGATGCTGCATCTGATATCTCTTTCAGAGATGTTACTACAAATGCCATTCCCTGCTCTACTCTTATCTGATTTACTTCCATCTGTATATATCACAAGGGCCTGGGCTGGAATATCATTAAAGGGATATCCTTAATTATCTTGAAATAAGGAATTGTTTTGCAATAGTAGGTAGGCAAATTACTTATTGATAAGTTTTCAGGGAGACATGTAAACATTACTTATCTATTGATGTAATCTGGAGAAAATATTTATCTATTTGTTTGGTTTTTATTTATTTATAAATATTTAATTATTTGTTTTCTATAGGTTTATTTAATTGCATATGTTTCTTTTGTATTTAATTTAATTTGTAATTTACGTATAATAATTATATTTTGTTCGTTATTGAGTATTAGTTCGTAGCATATGAATTTCAATGCTATTTATGTAGTTAAGAAATGTTTCAACAGCAGAGGGAAAACTAGAGGTGCCACTTATTTAAATAATCCCGACGACACTGAAGGCTTCTGACGATTGTTAACAGAATTATTGACATAAGTATGTAAAAGAGGGTTTCGTAACGGAAATGTTTTTCTAGAATATTCTAGTAGCTCCATTCCCTTTTGCTCATTTAAAGTAAAACGTTACGGACTCAGTTTAGTTATTTTATGGTAGTGAGTTCTGTTAATTGGCCAATAATTTCATAGTTTTGGGAAACAGAGATTTTGTATTTTCATTGCATCGTTTGGACTTTGTTGATAATTTTGAAGAACAGTGATCTTAGCCTGCTAGTAGAGAATATGCCATATTTAGTGCTGTGTTATGGAATATTAGCGATAATACCTTTCGATTCTGTTGCAACATATTTTATTCTTTTATTGTAATAGTTACTATGATAATTGGTGTTCTATTCAAGGTTTTCTTTTCATCACTTTGGCTTTTCTGGAGGCATGCACAAACTGTTAATATGCAAAAATATCTTCTTAAAATAAAAGGAACTGTTGTAATCGTACGACATTTCAAAATCCATTGTAGATTTATTTCATTCTCCTTTAGTTAGCCCAGGTTCAGATGAATTTCTGCATGTGTATCGCTCATAAGAACTACACCTTTACAAAATCCTTTTCCTTTATAAAGTCCTCTACAAAGACACCTTTTCCCTTAGAAAATAGTCCTAGTGTTTTTTTGCTAAATTCAAATAAGATATAAATAACAATTACTCTGTCTTCCTGCTGTTAGATGTTAGGACTCTAACATAACTTTAAGTAGCAGGTACGTACATGACAGCAGAAATAAAAATATCTTTTAACAATCAATGAATGCACGCGAATAATGAGCGAAAATGGTATATGAGGAGGAAAGGTTAAATTCTTAGTATTTTGTTTAGTACTTAATTGGAGAGAAATAATCATAGTATTATTGACTTCATTTGTGTACTTTTTTGTAAAATGCATAAAATTATATACATATTTTATATGCTTAATTGTTCCACTGATATGTAATGCGTGAAATTTTGTGTACGTTCACATTCTGTATAAATTTCTTTCGCAGAACCAAACGTCTCTAAAAAAGATATTGAAAAGCAAAGTATTTAAGCATTAAAAAGCAAAATATGTGTGCATTAAAAATCAAAGTACTATAAAATAAGACATGCAATATGTAGTAAAGGAAATGAGTAGTTAAGATGATTTATAAATAGATTACTATACATGTAATATGCTTATTTAACAGCATACTTACTACAGGATTGAACGAAATTTCAATTGTATAAAATTAAAGGCATTACAGTATAATTCACTTTTTAATTAGTCAATATATTTTAGAATATATTTTCCTATCCGGAATTTACGTTACTTATACTGAAGTGATCTTCTTTCAAATTGTTGCAGAGATGAGAATTGAATGAATTAAAGACATTTGATTTTATGAACTGAAATTAGATCTTTTCTTGCGATAGTTAAATTGGAAAAGAAACATTTTTATCTCAGCCATAATTTAAAATATTTGTGAAAAAGAAATAATCATTCGGCAATGAAATTAGGTGGATCTTTTAAATTAATTCCCAGTGCAGAAAAATGGAAATAAAAAAAATATATCGGAAAAATGTAGAAATCATTAATTATAGAAACAAGCTATGATTGTAATTAAAATGTTTTTTGGTTATTTTATTTAAAGGAATTCTTTATATTGGGGCTGTTACCATCATTAGTAACTGATAATACGGATATAAGTTACTAATGATCTATCTTCTCTTAATTAATTACGTTTCACACCCCGTGCTATAGTAGCATTATTTTTCTCACTATAGCCTAGCAAGAAGAATTATAATCTTAAGCCTTTTTTGAATATTTCTACTCCAAGTCTTAAGCACATGTGATCGCAAGTGGCACATATTACAAGTGTCACATCTACGTCGTTCAAATTTCTGGGTGAAATAAACACCTTGATGAGTTCAGAGGCTAGAAACATTTCTCTAACTAAGGTAAAACAATAACACATGGTTTCATCTGCTAACTACTGGCAATGACTGTGGTAATTTGAAAATATTAGTATGCAGGAAGTGTTTATTGAATGTGGTTTTTGGCTAAACTTTACGGTTAGTTAAATTAAAATTAGGCGCTATCCACATATCTTAAAATTGTTTTTATATAGTCTGTGTTTATTTTTTGAGAAAAAAACTTGACCTTTATAATACTGCAGTCTCATTTTGTTTGTACTAAAACGATATGCTTTAAAAACAATTACCGAAAAAATTACACTTAAAAAAGGGCTGACAAAGTGCACAATCCAACATTTTATGCCATGTTTTGAACGCGATTAATTAAACAATTAAAAGTACACTAATTTACTAGTTAATTTCGTACGAAATATTTATAATTAAAATGTCTATTAAATGCATTAAAATCCTCATTTGTAACAAATAACGCGAGCTAGTTAGCAAGACAAGATTTGCATGCTCTATGGAATAGCTGCAGCAGACGTTATAAAAGATTCTTCTGTACTATTTTGCTGCTTATACGTGCTATCTGTATAGCAGATCAGTATGTAACCTTGAGGAAGTCGTCTTTTTTCATCAGAATAGTATGATTTAAAGCAACATTATTACGAAGAAAAGAGTTTAAATGTATATAAATTATTATACCTTAAAAGAATCATTAATGACATTGTAGAATTATAAAATGTAGTTAAATTTTGATTTATAATATAGTATTTTGCGGATTAAATTCAAGTTTGAAGAAAAGTACAAATTGTTCTTTGTTATATAAGTTTGTTATATAAGAGTTCCTGTAAATAATTTTGTTTTCCAAAATGATATGAATTATAATAACATCTACCTCTAATTAGAGAAACATTTTCGAGTATTCTCTTATACAGATATAGAATATCAGGTATCACGTATACGTATATATACATGATACCTGATATATATATATATATATATATATATACCTGATATATATAATGATTTGTAAGTGCAGAATGAAGGGATCCGGTAGGTTTTAGCATTTTTCGATATTCATCATGGCTGAGTAGACCGTAATGGTTGAAGGCAAGGCTGATTGGAAAAGGAAGATGACGCATCCAACACAAGAGAGCTTGAAGAATCAAAATCTTTACTTTTTTACGCATATCAAATCATCCTTTTGCAGACAAGATATTTCTGCAAAACCATAGTTAAATAATTTCCATGTACACGGGTTTTAAAGTGAGACGCCATCTTAAGCAGGTAAGCTGCAGCGTCTTCCCAGCATGAAAGCGTAAGCGAAAGAAAGCGCTGCAATTCAAAGGAAGAAGGGATGGAGTTGGAAAGTTTCAGTTCGCGTTAGAAAAAGTTTTCGTTTAAAATTATTTGATTGGGCAGGAGGTATCTGCATTAAAACGCTACGTAACATGGAAAGATCTCGAATCCGGGAGAAAAGATGAATTTATGAGGAAGAGCATAAAATCTAGAATCGTTAATTTTGAGGTCGCCAATTATTTTTAAAGCAGCTATCGTATTTTGTTATATCTTACACATAAATATATATTTGTGTATATAAGAGGCAAAATAATACACGCATATATAAGATATAAAATAATACTCTAACATATTATAAAAGCAATAACCAAAGATTCACACACATCCTCAATGAACAGGAATAAAAGACATCCAGTGTAATTAAGTCTTCCCGAATCCGAAAGGAACTGGAAGGCTTAGACGCGTGCTTGTGGTAATGGTGCGAATTAAGCTGAGATAATCATAGCAGAAGATAAACAAGATTGGAATGTGGAAAAGAGATGTTGAGTTTCATCTGTTATTGAAGTTTACATCTGTTATTGCAGTTTACAAGTCCCAATCAATACCTAAAACTTTATTCCTCTGACTCATTATGCAAGACCAAAGATTTTCAGCTCCAATGGCTGATATGGTAGGCTTGAAATAAAATACATTGATTGGATGACTTCTTTTTCTATCATCCCGCTCTTAATAGGTACAGAAAAAATTCTATAAAACTGTAATTTTAAACTCACCACTTGTGTGGTTCTTACAACAGAAATCCCGTTTTTAGCAAGATTAGCGCAAAAAGAAAATGGAGTTGTTTTCTATTTTAGCATATTTTCTTTGAAGTGAAAATCACTTTGCGATACCTTTTCAATCAGCAAAAACATGTAGTGATGTAGAAGTTCATAAAAGTGAAGTAAAGTAAAGGGAAACTTCTCAAAGAGAGAGATAATGCAAATGTGTAAAAGTCTTCAAATGACAAAAGTTTTAGATCGTAAATGTGTGAAATTTGTGCAATTGGAGGAATTAATAGTTATTTATGAATTTTTTTACAATGTTTCTTTACTTATGACTCATTTAATGTCTTTATGAAAAGATTCTGAAAGCAACAACTCACAATTCTCTCCATGAATTCCCAATGGAAACACCAAATTCTCGACTTTTAAAGTACTAAATGTTTGCTTTTGTAAGATAGAAATTTTATTTCCACTCATCAGGAAATTACAAAATTTCTTGCGCCAAAATTTGTGCCTGCAAAGCACGAAAATATTTTAATTAAAATTTAACCAAAAACAAGGGTATATGAATATATTACATATTTGTTCATATTTTTAAATGTCTATTCAGGATTATCTGGTAATTTTGCTACTAGAAAAAGAGAATTATTTTTATGTATATAAATAAGGAAATGGATGGTTACATGAGAAATATACTAATCTGTAACTAGGTGAAAATGGAATAACCCTTTTGTAATCTTCTTCCGGTTATTTTTAATTTCATTAAAATATCTGTAAACCTACGAGTCAGACGTTAGTCAAAATGTTGCAACTAAAGTAATTACCTCGTAAGTTCAGTCAAATCTATTCCCACAAAATCTGCTAAAACATTTCCTAACGGCCAAAGACGTAAATTTCTTCTCAGGTTTCACGAGCAGCTTTTCCAAAGATTAATTCAAACATTAAACGAAACATAAATTCCATCCGATCTTGCCATTAACTTCGAACTAAATGGAATGCTGGATTTGCCTATCTTTATTGGATGAATTAATCAGTTAGCTCGGGCACAGTAACTAGAAAAAAATGTTTGTTCTCTTATTGAAAGTAGCTTAAAAGCGGCTAATGATCTAAATCTATGTGAAATTTGGGAAATCAATAATAAAAAGATTATAGCGTTTCATGTTTAAATTCGTGATAGCAGAAGTAAAGGATAAAATGCATTACAGACAATAAATAATTATTTACTTTAATAATAAATAATTCAATTTATTAACAATTAGACGCTATTCAACATTTCAACTTCTTGCTTTTAATGCAGCCGTCCCGCAAATTGTGACGTCAAGTGGTTCATTAATTTCCTTCATTATCCAAAAAGTATGCATATGCAAGAGCTTTGTATGAAATAGTGTATATACTTTATATGTTGTCGTATTTTGATTTACACTACATAATGTTTTAGGAATAGTAATTAAGCTTCTGACAGAATTTAAATTTTAATTGAAAACAGTTATAATTTAACTACTATCTTAAGTAAGTACTATTAAGAAACTACTATCTAAAGTAAACGTTTGTACTTTTCGTCGGCTACTACTGAATAACTTCGTTTAAGCATAAAGAGATTCCGGGAAATATGAAAATATACGATAAAAAAACTTACTAAACATCTCTCAAGCCGTTCCAAATGTTTTTGGAGTTTATAAGGTATTCGTCTCTTCTTCTAGCATGCCTTTATGGTATAACTGGAAGCATATTCGACAGGTCCAGGGTTCGAGTCCCGGCAAGGGCATTGCCCATTTTTCACATCTGATGCTTTAAAAAATGCCTAATATCTCTACAACTTTCAACGTAATAACCAATACACAAAGTTTTTAGTCCTAATATATGAAAACAAATGTGTTCGTGAATGTATATGTGCGGCCGTTTTCTCCGTCTGGAAGTACTGATATGCAGAATGCATTCAGCTGCTAGAATAGTGTAAAATTGTTGTAAGCGTTTCTGTGGAAGCCGAGAGATGTCAGGTTTGGAAGTTATAACACACAATTTTGACTTCAATGATAACTATTTGAAAATTTACTTAAGAATTACTGGCTGAACAGCCGTTTTAGGAAGAAGCCCTTTAAAAATATCTTTGCAGATTACTATTATCTAATAGTGAAAGGAAAAATGAAAAAGCGTTCTTCAGTTTATTTTACTTATTTATAATTTGAACTTTGTAGAAAAAAGAAAAACAGTCACTTAACGTAATAAATAAATATTTAATTCAATTTCCTAATAGTTTACGATTAATAGGAATGAAAGTAAGTTTTACCAAATTATGAGTTTTGAAACAATCAGTGCAATCTTTGTTAATCTTTGCTAATTTATGCGATATTTCAGCATTATAATAAAATAAACAACTGGCACCTTTACACTCCATTGTGGTTTCGTTTGATGGTAAATCGCTGATGACTAACGTTCCAGTTGAAGGGGCACTAAAATGCCTTGAAACTAGACTTCGAGAATTCCGTTTCTCACATATTGAAATTGAAGAATTAATTTCCCTCACTGAAGTCTCTGTGAGTCAAACTCACTTTGTTTTCCAAAATAAATATTATCGCAAAATTGAAGACTAGCTATGGGTAATCCTCTCAGTCCTGTACTTGCTGACATTTACATGCACTATTTTGAGGTCAAATTATTTGAAAAACTAACTTTTGGTGATAATTTATGGTGATAAGGAAGACATACCTCAGATGTTATCTGTTATAAATTCGACTGACTTCGAATCTGATAAAACACTGCCTTTCCTTAATATTCTTATAATCCGCAATGGATCTAATTTCAGCACAACTGTTTACTGTAAACACTTTTCTGTTTGTTAACCTCCCCATGCTAAGTCATATCCCCCGACTAAGCAAAAAATGGCTTCATTTTACTATTATGTATTTCGAACTATCAAAGTTTGTTCCTCAACATCTCTTCTTGCTGAGGAACTCAATTCTTTAAGATCTGTTGCCCTTGACCGAGGATTTTCTCTCGTATTCATTGATAAAGCTGTTCGAAAGTTCTCATCGTGCCATCTAAGAACACATTCTGATGTCAGAAATAACATTAATAACCTTCCTGTAATTCCATTTCATCTTTCTGTCAGTTAAAAAAATGAACGGATTTTACACAAGTTAAACTTTCAAGTTGTTTTCTCGACTATAAATAAAATCCGAGGTTAGGCTCTTAAAGATTCTATTTCCGACTTTAATTCTTGGAAATGTATAGCATATCGTGTCAGTAAGCTATATTGGCCAAACGAAAAGAGCATCAAAGTTTCGCATAAAAGAACATGAATCTTACGTCCGAAAAGGCGAAATTAACAAATCTTCAATAGCTAATCATAGTTGGAAATTCAATCACAATTGTGATTTTGGTTCTGCTAAAATTATCCAGAAAGCTGGGTCTATTAGGGAATTGGATTTTTTTGAAGCTTTACACATTCACGAAAATTTATCCTGTTTAGTCAATGATTTCTATTTCAATCCAGTCTTGCCTAATGCCTTAAAAATTCTGCTAACCTAACCCTTCACTTTTAGTTTAGTTCATCTGCCGATAGATGGCGCTATCGGCTCTTCCACTGGTCGCTTGTGGGTATAAATACGATCGACATTCGCTTTCTCGCTTTTGCAGAATTTTTTGCTCCTGATGAAGGGGGACCCGTTTTGCCCTCGAAATCGATTAGGACTTCACAAAATTTACGCCGAATACAAGGTTGTCGATTTGCCTGTTTTGAACAACTGGCAAGGGTTAGAATGTGCTTCACTAAAATTGATTTATATTCAATCGTGTTTTAAATGTTTTATAATTTGCTTTTATTTTAGCCTAATTTTTGAGCTGGCGTAAGTTGGAATAGTAGTGAATTGAATCAATATAAAATGAGAAATGATTTCATTTATGGATAACTAACTCCCACTCTGCCATTTAATATAATTACCTGTACGTATGTTGTTGTTGTTAGCAATTTCACTTGTCGGACAATGGTCAGTACAAGCCCATGGCATTCATAGATCCAAGAAGTCAAATGCTCTTGTCGTTGGCAAGAGCCTGGAGCATGATATAGGTGACAGCCCGACTTTAACTCAATTCCACCCTCAGTTTTGACAGACAGCACCCCGCGTGTAGGTTACGAGGTCTTCCACCCTCTTTCTCTACCATCAATCTCTCAAGAGGACTCTCGACTCGTCGCATATTTACAGTACCTCCATGCCGCACAGATACTATACACTTACAAACATCCATGCCTTCTCTGGGATTCGAACCCGGGCCGTTCAGTACGTCGGTCATTTACCACAATCTGATTGGGCTGCCCCTGTACATATTTTAGTCATATAGTGTTGTCTGATAATAAGTATTGTAAATGTTACATGTATTGATACCACTGTAAATATGGCATGTACAATTTTAAATAAGATTGGAGCAAATACTTCGGCAGCTCAAAATAAAATAAACTAGTTATTAGCAAGCATATATATTTCACAGGTTCAAAACATGTTTTTCATTCCTCAGCTTTTTGATGCATTCAATCTTCAAAGCAAACCTGTAAATGTTTAAAATAGTCGTGGAACTACTAAATATTTCAGTACCTTTATTAGAAAAAGAAGAAAGCATTCTATGTGCAAATGGAAATGCGCTGTCTAAATGTTCTGAACTTGCATTTCATTAGAAAATTAGGAACCGATATCCATGTAACGGTCAAAATAATAAAACTAATTAATATTTGGACTTCGTGAAGTTTTTTTACCAAGCGTCTTGCGAGGAAAAAGTAATATATAGTTTCAAAAATAACTCCAATTTATGTAAAAATTTATTTTACAGTTTTTTTAGGGTGACTGGAGAAATGATGTGCAATCAGTAATTTCAAAAAGTTTATCTTTTATTAATTTTCGAATTTATGAAAGTTTGAATTATCGGAGTTGATATAAAGGCCATCCCTATTTCGCGGTGTTATCTGGCTTTTCAAGGATGTATAAACCACGTGAGGAGGGAAGATTCAGAATCGATAAATCTTCCTTTTCGGATGAGAGGACTCAGTCCGGAGCCCAGAAGTCTGCAGTCTGGTAACTACTGTCTGCTCTGACCCATCCTTTCATTCCAGCTTCTGTCGCCATTCCAGATGAGATGACGTCCGCAAACTTCGCTCTCACAAAATTAAACGCAATTTATATGATATTGATTGATAAGGTGATCAGATTTTCTCCATGTCAATTTCGGAATAGAGAAGTTCCTTGGTTATTAAAAAATTAGAGCTTGCTAGTTCCTTAATATATTTTTCAGTTAACAGTTTATATACCTTGAATTATATCCATTTTTCACGCATTACAATAAACATCACTAAATCGGAATCCGGTTTAACGATATGGTGAAAAAATTAACATATCATCAGTAAGCTCGGAAACAAGTCGAATATTTTAACAAATGTTTTTGACTATTACATTTTTAAGGTTAAATGAGTATTTTAACATGGAAACAAGTTGGCTCATTACCTATATGGATGGAAAAAAGTATGAAAATACGAAACAAAACCTTTTACAGATGACAACGTCAGTTATCGGCATTCTTCGTTGCATTATGCCCATAAAAATGTGGAATGCACTGAAACGTAAATGACTTGAAAGGAGCTGAATAAACTACCAAAAAACAAAATTATCGAACATCCAAGGAACTATGAAATCATGTTGTAATACATTCTATTAGAAGTTAAGCTATTCAATGAAGATTATTGCCATGAGTCAACAACTTTTACTGACCCTTGCTCTTGAATGAGATCTAAGTAAATAAATGCATGAATAAATCGAAATGATGCAAATAAAAAAGTACAAAATTTATTATGATCCCTCAGAGGTTTCCTCATGTTATATCTTAATATCAACCATCCAAAAATTTCCGCATTTTAAAACTTTTACCTCAGAATTATCCTTCGAAGTACTTTAGTTAGGAAATTATTCCCTTCCCTTTATCGACTGATACAGATCTTCGAAAGATTCAGCGACGATCAGCTTTTAAGATTTTGAAAGCTGAACTATTGTTGACATAACATGAGGTTTTTTCCTGGTTACAATAACAGCCGATGTTAGTTGTTGGCTGATGCAGGAGAAAACATCACGTAGCAAAACTTTACTTTTAACTTCCACACGAAAATCTAAGCTATGAATTTAGTTGTTGAAGACAGAAGACAAACACGCCAAAGTAAAAAAAAAAACTGCAAAGCAACAAAATTTCGTTTGGCGTAGATTTAGTCAAGACTATCATTTCGAGGGCAGTTAGATACTGGTCTCTGTTCCTTATAAGCAAAGAAACCTGCAACGAAAGAAAAGCCACTGTTTATCAACACCAACACGAGTAAAGCAAACGAGAAGGTAGCGCCATCTATTCTTTCATTTCATCCTTTTGTCACTTTCAAAATTGCACGGATTCTTCAGAAGTTCAGCTTTCAAGTCATTTTCTCGCCTATTAATAAAATCCATGGTCCGATTATTAAAGATTTCATTTTAATTTTAATACTTAGGAAATTTACAGCATATCCTGTCAGTGTGCTGTGAGATATGGGATCAAAATAAAAGAGCCTGAAGGTTTCGTATTAAGGAACACAAATCTTATGTCAGAAAAGGCGAAATAAACAAATCTTCGGTAATTAATCACAACTGGAAATTTAATCGCAATTTTGATTTTGGGTCTGAAAAAATTATCCAGACTTCTGTCATTGCTAAATTGGATTTTATTGAAGCTTTTGACATTCATTAAGATTTACCTTGCTTAGTTAATGATAGTATTTGCAATCCAAAGCTCTTTTTAACGCTTTAAAAATTCTATTAATTTAATTTTTCAATTTTGGTAACAATATCTGTCAACAGCTGGAGCTAACAACTCCTTCGCTTTGATCCGTTTGAGTATAACTACAATGGCTGCAGATTTCTTTGCTTCTGATGAAGAGGGATCTGTATCTTTTTGACCTCGAAATCGATTGTGTCTTGACTAAATCTAAGCCAAGCACAAGGTTGTTGCTCTAACCTAATATTGTTGAATTCAAGAGCGCACATGAATTTTTCTTGCAATGAAAGCGTATTTTAACTTTAATTTATAATATTTATAATATAACACATATTTATAATTTATAATAATACATATTTATAATGCGGTTGCCTTTATTTTACATGCATATAAGCCGTCTAAAAGAAGGGAGGAAATGTACGATATTTTGTTTGATTCTTTGATCCTTAAAGACATCGCTTGAGAGAATTGAACAGAATTTGGAACGCATGTTAGGACTTTGATATTGTTTTGCAATAAAATCTGAAATTTCACGGAAAACGCTTTCGCTATATTCGTTTTTGAGGTTTTTAATGCTGAAAAAGAAATCTTAGCACTACATTGCATTAGAAATGAATTTTTTAAGGCAGTAATTCAATCCCATTACCTGAAATGATTTAAAAAACTTAATTCTTTGTTGGTGGTTTTGTGTTTACTATAACCCTCCCCCCCAGAAAATTTTGCATATATTCTTGCAGGAACACATTGCAGTTGGTGCAGCTATATTTAGCTGCCGATTAAATTTCTGATCCAGAAGTCGTTTTTCAATTTACGATCTAACAAGATTAAACGTCTTGATTTTATCATTACTTATACTTGGAAATTTATTTATAAAGTTCCTGAATTCTAGTCGGTTTGTATCCATATTCTTATAAACGTTCTTACACTGCCCTAGCTTCATGTAATGAAGAGAGATACAATATTTCAAGTTCGATAAACGAAATGTAGATGACATTCGACTTTTCTGCTTAGCATTTAAGCGAATATTTTAAGGTATAATGATTTCTGCTGTTTTTGTTGTTTTGCTGTAGCAATACACGCGGGATTGGTCTTTCAGAGTGATGGCACTCTGTCATACATGGCGTACCTTGCCGTTTAATGCATATGTGCGTAATACAATCTTTCCTGGATACCTCGATTGCCACTCTCTCACAAAATGAATGCGTCTGGTGCTTGACAGGCAAAACGATCTTCTCAACATAAGGATTAATTTGCCTGACTGAAGTCCTTTTGATATTCTATCTATCAGCCCAAGGACTATGCTTCCAAGTCAACTTCAAACACCTTAGACACAGTATGTGTGTACGCCAGAGGTGAAGCAATGATAAAGTGACTCTCGTTCTCTTTCACTTGTTTCTTCTACGTCATGCATCGGATTTCTCTACATTCCGAATCACTTTGCTTTCTTTGAGTTTCAGATAAAAATATCAATTTCGACTGCAATCGGTGCTCTCTTACTTGGTAGGTCGAAGTTTTGTTATAAAATACATTTGCTAACTATAAGGACGATAAAAAAAATTCCATATATTAAAGCAAAAGAAATTACACGTTTTATATTTTTGCAAATACTGTATCATTGTTTAGGGTAATAAAAGTTAGTATCCTTTGCTATATTAACTGTAGAAATCAGCTTTTTTGTTTCATTTTTACTTCCTTTTACGAAGTAAAAAGGAAGTATATTGATCGCGAAAAATTTCGGGTATCATATTTCAACGAAAATATCGATTTTGATCGCTATCGAATGCAATTTAACGATGCGTGATATCTGAACGTAAGGACAGAATAAAAGACTCTTTTTCCTCAAAAATTTATAAAACTGATTTAAAATGGATTCTGAAGGGATTTTTTCATGACGTCTGTGCGTACGTGTTTACGTAAGTATGCATGTATTTATCTCATATAATTCAAAAACGAGTAGCGTCAGAACGTCGGAACTTTGTATATAGGACTGCTATAACAGGTAGACGTGCATCTCCTATTTTGATTGCAATAGGTCGCAACAAAAGTATATAATATATATATATATATATATATAGTATATATATAGTGTACATAGATAGAGTGGATCAGTGAGCTCAGTTTCTTTATTCATATATATCTTTGTAAATTGTGCACTGTTTTGCTTTAAAAATGATTGAATTATGTTGCTCCTATCTTCCAGTTAAGGTTTTTGTGCCTTTAGTTAACCTGTATGACATAATTGCAGAATTATCAACAATTTAAAAGTTGCTTAAGTGCGGCTAAGCCTAATTATTCTTCTTATTTTAATTCTACGCCTTCTTTTATTATTGCGAATTAAATAATGCTTAAATAATTCTGGAATTTATTCGAGCAAATAAGTGTTTAAGATTTACTTCGCAATTTTGAATAAAGATATTTTGAGTTTTTAGGTAATTTTGTCTTGTTGCGAAGTGAGATCTGAATTAATTGAAGGAGAAATACTGAATCGTCTGTGAAAAACTGTTTCTTTCTTTGTTTGTTAGTTTAATTTCTTCTATTCATCATTTTAGATTTACCACAGTATTTGAAATAACATGTGGCAACGATTAGATAATTCTTCAGATAATATAGATAATTTTTGTGCATTCTGAGTTATAAATTGAATGAAATGTAACGCTGTTAAGTGAACCTAGCGCCAGATTGTCGCTATGGTAAACAAATATGGTGAATTTTAAAGAGTGCATTTATTCTATTGTGGTTTATTCTACCGACGGAGTAGATTTAATTAAATCCAATAAGTTTATATGAAATGCAAAATGCATGTAATTTAATATTCCGTACAAAGAAATCATCTGGTGCACACATCAGATTTTTCATGTTAGTCGATAGGTTTAATTTATCAGCGCATTTCAAAGAAAAAAAAGAGGTAGGTGTTGGAAGTATTGCAACCTCCGAATGCAATCCTTTAAAGGAAATAAGCTCTTTTTGGCACCAAAAAACATGAACAGTTTCCTTTTTAATAATCGTATTATTATCATAATAAAACTTATTGCCCATTCAAAATATTTACTTTATAGAAATTACGTATTATTGTTATTATACTAAAGTATAAGCTTAATTTTTATTTCCAGTTTTATATTATGGGAAATAATCTTATCAGGTCCCTGAAATGACGCTAATTTCGCTTAGGTACACACAAAAAGTTTTCTTATACATAGAATCACTTCGGTTACAGCAGTCAGCGTCACTAACTACTATTTCGATAGAGCGGCGG
The DNA here is from genome assembly GCA_000611955.2 of Stegodyphus mimosarum. Lineage (NCBI taxonomy): Eukaryota > Metazoa > Arthropoda > Arachnida > Araneae > Eresidae > Stegodyphus > Stegodyphus mimosarum. The sequence continues at coordinate 20,450 of KK120206.1, forward strand.
AAAGTAACATTATTTAATAAAATATCAGGTTGGTTTTATGGATAGAACTTAAGCAAAATGTTTATAAATATTGAACGTAGTTTGAGAAAACGTAAAAAACGAAACAAGTCGTTCTATCAATACCTTTTCTACTGACGTTTTCACTTCCAGCGCGGTAATTATGCTGTAATGACGGGTGTCTAGCTAGTCTTTTAAAGATTCTTGTTTCCTGAGTGATTTTAAAGATTATCGTTTCGACTTTAAAGAATGGATCTTTTCAATCTTTCGGATTCCCTGATACGTATTACTGTGCATCTGCATTAAGCTATATAAGTTTCAGCAATTGAGTTCAAAAATATAAGTTCTTCGGTCATCTCCGGTCATCGAACAGTCTAATTTTTAAAAGCTTCGATTTATCCATGTGCATGCTCAAGGTAATGATGTATCAAATTTGGATTTCTGAAAACCATTTATTTTGATAAAAGACGTAATTTTAAGTAGAAATACTTATGCATAATACTGTTGCTATAACGAGAGAATAATGATTAGGAAAATTTATTGATAATTCTCAATTGAAAGTTATTTAAAAAAGAAAGTTCTTAAAAATGGTCTCTTTAGAAAAGGGGTTTGTCTGCCTTAATTTATATCTTTCATTTTAATTTACAAGCATTTATTACTTCAAACCTAAACATGTTATATATTTTTGGAATCGGAAGAATTAAATCATTCATGTTTTCAAAATCAAAATTGAAAATTGTCCTTTGAGCCCAAAATTCATTACTCCTCTTCAGTGGCTTTTAGTAAAACTTGAATTAGAAATAAGCAAAAAATATTCGTAAGCTTCTCCTGAATTAAATATTTGAACTGAATTTAGAAAAAAGGGTAGCAAGGTTTCCTTGAAATAAAGTTGTCTATATTTTCTGAGTATTTTTTGTTTTTAAATTTACCGTGAGTTACATTATTCAGATGCACTTAAAACTAGCTTCTGCAATAAGTTTATGATGTGTAAGGAACCAGTAAATATTAATGGAATTATAAACAAGTATATTGTGCACAGTTTCATTAATCAACAGCGAAACAAAGAATAAAACAATTCAGCTTTTTTAGTTTATTACAAGCTTGTCTCACAAAAAATTAACTTATTACTTTGCTCTATTTGTGTCTAACCTAAACATTATTCGGACATCTTCCTGTTAACAACAGCATGTCTAATACATGACTTTATAATACTATGGGTTTAGTTTTATCATTAAAAAACAATCCACTATTACCTTTATTTATTTGATGTTATGTTTAAATAAGGACCATTTAAATAAGCTTTTAGGAGTCTGCGGGCCGGAACACGAATGGCTCTCGAAGCCTGCTCGAAGATTTCAAAAACAAACAACAAAATAAAATTCAAATTTAACTGTTTATACTATACTATAGCCGAGAATCGCGGAGTTTGGATATTGTACAGGGCAGCTGCCTATTATTTTTCTCCGAAAACTGATTATTTTACGAAATTTATTTCCGATTGCCCTACCTAATGCAACCCACTTTAATCTTAACAACAAAAAAGGGATTTAAAGCACTATGACTGCGGTGATTACCAGCATACATCCAAACAAAGAACAGCTATGGAAGAATCCACAAGCTCATCCATGTCATTTCTGTAAGTACGAATACTTATTATCCAAACACTAATAGTGAATTATTAAAAAACAAGTATTTTGTTCCAGTAACATATTACCTATATAAAATTAAGTAAATTTTAATTATATTTCAAAAATATAAGTGAACTGATAGTAAAATATGAGATCAAATTTCTTTTAAAGGGCACAAGAGTAAAGTGGTCTACAGAACATTCTGAATAATAAAAGTGTTCTTCATATTAAAATGGCTTAGAAATGCTAATTTAAATGAAAGGCAAAATATTAAAATAAACATTTATCAGGTTGTCAGAAACATATATAATATAAAAACCTGCTTGGTTTTCTTTTTATATTCCATTTGGTACTTTTACTATTGAAAGAAACACGTTGAGGTCATCGCGTACATTTTTATCGCCAAAAAAAGGTTTAGAGGTTTAGATATTCTTTAAGTTGGTTACTGTGTACCTAATTTTACCATCTTTGCTCGAATCAAAAGAATAGTTGAAAACATTGTTTCATGATATGCACATACGCACTAATAAATTTTCATTCTAACTTTATATTAAAATTGTACCCTAAGTACAAAATACTATGTACCTTAGAGTTTCCGTTACCAATTTCATTGATATGCTGTCAGCAACTTTTACCTTCGAACCCTATAATTTCTTTTGCTTGCAAAAGAATTGAAATCGACGCTCACGAAAGTTTATGTCTCTCCGAAATAACAGGGAATTCACCAAAGTTATCCATCATAATAAATCTTTGGAAATACCCCGAAGAAGCGCCATATTCCACAAAACCTAAACGATATTCATTTCCCACTGTAATGACTATCATCAAGAGGAATATCATCGAAGTGTGCGAATATTTAATAGGATAGTTTTGGTAGGAGTGTCTGATGTTTACGTTTATGGGTAGAATAAACTCTTAAAATGCTACCGCAAGGGTTTCTTTTCCTTTTAAAGTGAAAATATTATTTACAATACTATCGAAAACCTTTGAGAGGAAAACTGGTTTACAATGCAATATTTGTATAAGGCAAAGCACTAATAACAAGCATAGATTTTTAATTCTTTAATTTATTGATCTCTTTAGAGCACTGAAATTTATATTTTAATTTGAAATGTGAAAATTATCTTTTGTCTGGTGTTTTGTTGGACATGAATAAAAGGAGATCTTTAAGACGCATAACATATTTTTGTAATTTTTTCTTTATTGTCATATATATCCATTGCTTCCGTGTCCCCGATTTTCAGAGAAAGCAAAAGTTTAAGTTTCCGATTGCAAAAAATGTAAAAAGGTCTTAATGTATTGGAATGAATAAGATGCTTCAAACACGCCCGATGCTTTATTTCCAGAGTGCTTATTAGACCACGCTTAAATAAAACCAATGCAATGCTCCATATATAGGAAAAAATACAATACTTGAGGTCACCTTAATTATATTCTCAATTTGCAGGCCATTCTCAGATTCGTATGTATTTCTCCTCACATCCTGCTTGATGATTAAAATACTACATTGGCAAGCACTCAATCGTTGCTATTAGTGATCAGAGTTTTTGATTAGTTTGGGTTAGGATAAATACACTAAAGAATATGTATTGTTAAGATGGAAAACTTTGCAACAGGAGTAGCTCCTGCCCAACGTAGAGGGAAACAGTTGCTCATGAGCGAAATATCTGTCGGCGAAGCTCAAAACCGGCGTCGAAGTTCGAAGGTCACGCTTATCAAGAGTTCATAAACGAATATCGTTTTACGTTTCTTTAAACTTTAAAGGAAAAGAAGATATTTTTCGCACAAATAAATTAATTAATGGATTAGTTATTTTGAGGGGGAAAAAGTGCGAAAATCCGAGTTTAAATTAGCGCGAAAAGTCAAAGAAGAAACGTTTTTCAAAAATCGTTTCTTCTTAACACATAACCCTCAATTTCATGTACATATCGCGGAGGGGGAAATTCCAGGTTCCTTCGCTAAATCCCTTGGCGAATTTTTTCCTTCGCTTTCTAGCGGCGTAATAGCAACTGATTTGCATTACGTCTGTGGAACCTTTACTTCTTTACATAGACTTTCTTTGAATACACTGCCCGAGTATTGTACAGGTAAATAAGAAAAGTCCCTTTTTCCGTCACCCAACCGGTGTTCGGGCAAAACAGTTAAGTGGTTAACATACAAGAAGGTACAGTAATGCGCAATAAAAAAAGCAGTATAATTCACACAATAGAGTACATATGTTAAATGCATGCAGTTAATATATGCAAATGTGAGTAAATTAAGAAGTTTATTTCTTTATTATGCGCAAAGGGCTAATTATGAGCGGAATTTGATGATAAATATGGGAATGCTAATAATAATGATCTTAAATTCCCAAGGAAAAAAATTTGTATAACTGTTTGACTAAATTTTCTTTTTTCGAATAACCAAACTTCTCCGTTAAATTTGTATTTACTGTAGTTTCAGCAGTCTTCCCGCTTTCTACAATATCCAGCCTAACCTTCTTAATTATTGATTTGTCAGAAAAAATTATTTTCTATTCTTAATATCCCTTACAACAGTACATAGCAATACAGAATGAAAACTGTATTTTTTCTATGTCATTTATATTCTTCGTATTCCGAAAACTACGAGATAAATAAGGTATTTTAGCGTACTGTAGCCACACTTAAAAATTATTCTAGTTAATAGAATGGTACACAAAGTAATGCAACATAATTTATTAAATGTCTATAATTGACACTGAGCGAATATGAGAAAATAAATTAATGAAAAATATGAGATGAATACATCGTTTTGTTCAACATTTGCTATTGCTTTTATTTTCGTCAATTTATGATAAGACTTGAAACGTATTAACTGAGAATATGAAGCAGTACTGTAGTACGTACGGAAAATTTATATGTCATTATTAATAATCTAATCTCAAAACATATTCTCTTCTAAGTCTAATAAATTATACTGATTTTATATTATTTTTAATCTAAATTTATGTAAACATTTGTAAAATCATACTTTATATACTGATGTATTTTTTGTGTAATGATTTTTATAAATACACAAATTTTATTAATTTAATTATTTTTTTTGGATTATTTAGATTTGCCTACTTTATTTTAATTTTGTACACGGGTCTTGAGAAATTTGTATTCTTCCTGAATGTTCAATAACTGTCTTGTTTATATATGGTTAAACGGCTTTTTTGTTGTATGTGCAAATACATCTACATATAGGATGAAGAATTGTATATAGTATAAGTAAAAGCTGAGCTATCGCATGTTAAACTAAACAGACCTCGTTAGCGGCGGTTCAATGCAAAACATATAAAACTTTACTGCGAAATTCTAAGAAGTAGACTTTTGGGGGTTTAGAACGATATACAACAACTTTTTGCAAATTCATTTATATTATTTCTTCTTTCTCCAAATTGTGGTTTTTGATTCTTTCTACAAACTAGCGATTTAGTTTTAAAGCCAACAATTTTATTTTAATACATAATGGAAATTTACGTAGAGAATAAAAAAATTACAATATTATTAGATGTTTTTATAATATAGTGAATGAGAAATTCAACCTCAAAGCAGATGTCAGAAGAGTGAAACTTTCACAAGCTGAAAGTCGCTACTTTAGATGTCATTTTTTTGTCACCTTTCTGAAAACAGTGAATTACCTGGAGTTGTATTAAGTAGAAAGAGTAGTTCAATGAACTCTGCTGTCGTTGTACTCGTGAAAGGCGTAAGAAAATGCTTTTCTCTCCTTGCTTTAAAACTTAATTAAGGTCCGACATATTTATAACACTAAAAAGAATTAGAATTATTTGTCGTAAATAAAGATCTTAAATTACCCCTGAGTATGGTAGTTTCAGCATTATTTCTCCGCGATAAACATCATTTTGGATAAGGGTTTAAATTTTATTTTATGAATTTTGTATATGGTAAATCTTTAACATAAATTAATATTTAAAAAGCACCTATTTTAAAAATATAATGTAAGTATTTCCTTAATACCAAAATAAATCTTGTATTAAGCAACTAGTGGTATTACATTTGATCACATTTTGCATTCTTGCATATTTATTACATTTTATGTTTATTACGAGCTTGCTTAGTTGCGATAGCATTATTTTCGTTTTATATGTACTAAAATGTAAATACACATATTTGTGACACTTATCTTGTAAAGACCTTATTTTATTCTAACCAATGTTTTTTAGTTTAGAAACTTTCCTTTCACTTCTGATTTCAATTTCCTGCCAGAATGTAAATTTAATGACGTGTATGCAAATATAAGTGAGTTGAAAACAGTACTTAAGAAGCAGTTTTAAGAGTTCTTAGTAGGAGAGTTAGTTCTGAGTTTATGTCGCGTGTTGGTTGATTTAGGAACCTTGTAGTGGCATAGTTGGTGCTAACCACTTTCTTTAGACTATACCGATATTTTAGGTTCGGCTTTGCTGTGTGCAGCCGATTTAGCGGTTTAAATAAAGTAAACCGCCCAACCGGTACAGCGGTTAGCGTCGCTGACTGCCGTGCCGAAGAGCCTGGTTTCGAATTCCGGAGAAGGCATGGATGTTTGTAAATGCATAGTATGGGTGCAGCGTGGGGGCGCTCTAAATACGCGGCGAGCCGAAAGTCCTCTTGTGTGGTTTGGTGGAAGGGAAGACAGGTGGGAGACCCTCTGAACTGAGCGCTCTCCGTCAAAATTGGGGGCGGAACTGAACAAAATCGCATTGTTAACTGTAAGGTGCCCAAGGCTGTTGCCAACGACAAGCGTATCTTAAGCAATGCTTGGGACAAGGAATTTCGTAGACTTGGGCTGATGTTGCTGTCAGACAAGTGAACATAAGAACAACATAACAAGAACCAGTCGTGTAGCCGATCTTACTTTAGAACAACCGAGTGAGTTCGTTTGCTCAGTTTAGTTAAAAGTTTATTATAACCTTCTTCTACAGTTATCTGTTCTTTCAAGACCTAGAGAGAATTCGCTACCTAGTTTTTCAGTAGGGTCTTACCAGTTGATGATTCCGAAACACACTAGAACATTCTACAATCTTAGTTCTGGTAATATTATGGAACAGTAAATTTGATTACCATAACTGTATTTAATTATTATAGACACGCATATAACAATATTTGTAATAACTGACGAATGGCCGTTCACATACATTTACTTTATTTCATGTATACAGTTGAAGAATTTACTTCAATAGTTCGCTTGCACAGGAGGCTTACAAATATTCGCTTTACATTTCTTTTATATCAGAAACTTGAAATCCGAAACCAATAATATATTTTCTTCAGAACTGAATATATTTTACGCAAAAAGGATGAGGAGATATATAATAGTAATTTAAATGTGAAAGTAGGGCTTTCATATTCTCAGTTACCTTTACCAAAATGCGATATTTAATGTAAAACAGAATGTAACGACACAACGTAGTATTGTGACACCTGTGAGTTGTTGGCTGTCATGGTTATTCTTCCTTCTCACAAGATACCATTACCTAGCGGTCAGAGATAGCAGTGGCAGATATAGTGACTGCATTTATAATACCGATACGCATAAATCTGACAAACAGGCATAGTGAAACGAGCAGTAAATTATGGTATAAGTATAAAATTATTTAAAATGTTTAATTTCGAACGAAAAAAAACTTTGCTAAGTAACACTGAAAAATTTGATTACATTACCATAAGTATCAACAAACACTTGATATTTTCCTAGTACTCTGAGTCTTAAGATTGTAAGGTTTTAGTTAAACTAACAAAGTTTTATTTTAATTTGCCTTTTTCTATCTGCTCTTATTTCAACTTCCCGTTAGAATAAGCGCGCGTTTCAGCTTTATGCTAATTTGAAGTGGAGTCAAGTTTATATTTAAACGGTAGGTAGAAACCTCGCAGTGTGAGAGAGCTTTTAGTCTCAGTCCACTGTTACTCTGTTCGACGTTCGCCTGACCAGCTAGTATTTAAATTCTAAGCCGTAGTGCTGTTACGCTATTACTTATTGAAGTAAATCTAAGTGCGTTAGTATTAGTTAAATCTTGCTACGCACCCTTGAGCATGGAGGCCCACCTCACGTCTACAACACTGTGAGCAACGACTACTTAATTTCTAATTAGTTTTAGTTGAAATTATTTGATTGTTCAGTTTAAGACCTAAGTGCGATCGTTATTTTCTGTATCCCTCCCGAGTTGGGAATTGGCTGTATATAATTGTGGTTTAATAAAAGAGGATTTTAAATCCTTCTGAAGTGCAGTTCTTCTACCACTTAACCACAGTTTTCTACCACAGAACATAGCTGCATTAAGCTCCCTGTTCAAGATCAGGACTCAGTTTAATTCACGAATATGTTCGCCAAGAATATGCACCGAACCCTCAATCCTGACAAGATGACCATCATATCATCCTCTTACGTCATCAGGCAGTCCTTTTTCTAGTAGCACTGCCAATAAAAATCTTCAGAAAATATTTTATCCAGCGACGACAGAGAAAATGTTTGGGAAAAAGAAACCTTAACTAAGTAAGCAAAAATATGAGTATTTTTTAGCATATGTTTTTTCAGTTTAATTTCCTCTAACATTTCTTTTAAAATTCCGTTACCTTTAATCGTATATGTTGTTCGTATTGTTGTTTTATGACATAATGACCCGAGAAATTGCTAATTTCAATGGGAGACATTTTTGTGAGAAGTTTAAAATTGACTATTAAGAAATCTACAATGAGGCAATTTTGATTATTTTATTTTAAGGTAAGTGCCTTGTACGGAGAGTATAAATATATCATTAAAATATCCGATTTAATGATAGATGCTACTAAATCTTTAATTATTAAACAATATTTTTAAGAATATTATTTTAAAACAATATTCTAAGTGTCCTTGGGTATTTGTAGCCTTCCCTAAATATGAATAAAAACAGATTTCGTCAGGTTTCTTTAGATAAGAGTATGGAGAATCCTTAGAATTCAAAAATTCTGTCTGCCTGTATTGTCTTCCTTCCTACAAGATTTCTTTTTGTAACATAAAGGTGCTTTCATTGTTGCCACTCAAGCGTAAATTGAAGTAAATACGTACCAAATATTAGTACGTCTCGCATTCTTTATATCAACATTACTGAAAATCATCATAAAGTGCTTCATTGTGAGAAATCTGAAAATAATTTGAAAAAAAAAATGACAACTATTTGCGTTTCAAAACGTTCAAGAACTACTATCTCTCTCAGAAACCGTAAAATATGTTTTCATACCAATCTATTATCTGAATACTATATTGAAAAGAATAAATTTCATAGCAGTTGTAAGTTGCTATAAGGTAAAATCAATATCAGATGTCAAAGAACATCAGTTGGCACATTTTCTAAAATAAAGAAATAGCTGACTTTTTTTATACACGGCAGTCTCTTTTTATAATTTAGCTCTATATATCTCAAACTGAGATATTCTGAGGTTTTTGCCTGAAATCATATATTTTGTATATACCCCTCCACCCACCAAAAAAAAACAAATCGGAAAGCTTTCAGAATTTATTTTACTCCCAAAGGGGCATTTGTTTCATTTACACACACAAACACGCAAGTTTTGAGAGCATCTGGGCTAACTATCCTTTGGGCTAAAAATATTTAAAAACAGCATCTCTTTAGAATTTCCGATATATAGTTTCATGTGCTGGAGATTAAACTGTTTTATTCCTTGCAGTGTTGCCATTGCTAGCTTTGAAATCGTTGAGTTTATTAATAAAAAATCTGTCAAAGTTTTACAAAATATGAAATAGATAATAAAACAAATTTGAAATTCAAAATTCAGGCTTCCACGTGCCCTATTCGGGTGGCAGACTAAGCTATTCAAAATTAGATGGCTCTAGGTACCGTTGTTTTATCACAATGCGAGAAGCATACATACATTCATGCGGATTCTTCATTATTTTATTTCTTTAAATACTATAATACAGGTCAACAATTTGGTCGCAACAATTTGAAAAAAAATATTAAAATATTTTAGTGATTAGACGCAAAATGCCGTTTCGAGACTGATAACCCTTCCAAGCCAACGTTTTCTGGGCTGAAAACAGTCTATTTTCAAGCGTTAAATTCTGCCTCTCTTAATAAAGATATCTCAAAATAATCAACTAAGCAGTATATTCTCCGATGACATAAATATAAGCCTACGTGCGACAAGAGAACTTTTAAAAAGCCAGAGAATTCATTTTTTTCGTTATTTAATATGAATATTTCCTGCTATGCTATATGTGCACTGCAAGATATTTGAGAATCTAGAGCGTTTTGGATATCAAAATAAATAAATAACGCACATTCCCCAGTAGTATAACAAGGTAAAAGATATGTATTTATTACAAAATTAAACGTTTAAGAGTGAATTGCTACGCTACTTATACTATTGGTTTCGTTTTCATCTTTAATTAATAGATGACATCTCTTTTGACTCACTTTCATGTTTGGGGAAAAGCTATCAATCTGTCTTTAGCAAAGCGTTATGCTTCCCATCATTGGACCACTTAATATTTGCAGTTATAAGAAATGCATTTGAAATAATAGCAGTTCTAGTATACTACATTTGCTAATATGAAGAACAAATCCGTGCAGCTTAATACCTAAAATTTCTGAACACTTCTCGTTGGTGAAGCAAAATAAATTTAAGTACTAATTCCTAAAGCGCAGTTTAAAAAATTAGCTGCAAAGGGGTTTAGCATAAAGCGAAAACATGTCTTAATAGCTTCGAATATTTATGTTATCTTAAAGTTAAACTAAAAGCGCATTCAGGTATAATTAAAATTTTCATTTTTGAAGCTTGTGATGAAAGTTTTGGAAACCAGGTCCCTATAAAAATATAAACATAACCTGAGAGAAAAAGATAACAGTTTATATAACACGATAATTTATGGAGAGATAACGTGTACTATAAATCAAAAGATGGAATATTAGAAGCATCAATGGAAATAAAGTACATAGGGTGCACTCTATAATACTCTTCTGCATGAATTTAATGAAACTAATACCAAGTATGCCCTTACAGCAGTGAAAATCACGCTCTGTGAGTTTGTAAACTGCTTGAAAATTTTAACTTATTTAGTGAACTATCCATTTATATATTATTATTTGCGTCCATTTTTATATTAATAATAAATATTGTTGCGTTTTACGGGTTCGTGGATTTGAGAGTATCCGATGAAAACACGATGCAGAACAATAAAAAGCACAATTTATTTACAAGAATCACTATTTACAGCACAGTTCCAATATTACCTTTAAAAGCGTCGAAATCTACAATAAATACGCTGAAACAATCAGCAACACAGCTTCAGGTTGTAACTGTAAAGGTAGCTTCACGGCAACACTAAACTTATAATAAACACCGTGGAACAATCACCAATACACTGTCAAGCTATACTGTAAAGGTAGCTTCACGGCAAAGCACTATCTCGATCGCTTTCCGTTCACAAAATTCTCGCGTAGCTTAGCACTGACAGTAAGCAGCTATTCTCACAATTAATCACACTGCTCACAACCTGCCTGCTCTCAGAAACGCAAGGGTTTATATAGCTTTTCTTTAAGTTCCACACGTTTCGAGAAATATCTCGACAGGAAGTTATTCTAGAAGCTTCCCGATTGGACCATGGGATATCGCCAATTTGGTCGCCAAATGGGCGATAAAGTCGCCAATCTGGCAACCCTACCATACACTATTTTATGGCAACCCTAGTGCTATGCCGGAAAGCTTACATACAGGCGCAACCGCCGAATTTTTCGTAACAATATATTTATTACAGGTACACTGCGTAAAAAAATCACAGCGGCATCAATAAGCTGCCCGGCATGGACTTTCGCTGCAATGGCATAAAAAGTTCATCTATTCTAATCAAGTCTTTCTTATTAAATATTAAAATAAGGCCTATAAATGCAAAATATTTAGTGTCCTCATCAGTTTCATTATTTTTGACAATATGTAAGAATCTATGATCTTATAAAACCAAATGAACAATATTTTAATATATCAGCACAATATCTACAAACAATAATCTCCAAACAAATTAATGAATCTTGAAATAAATCAACCCGCATAGGATTAAATTGGCTTTTGGAATACAAATGTACCATATGAACTCATAAAGGAGTGCATCTTATCCTACAGTTTCAGAGAAAACTGGACGCGATCCAGTATGAGATTCTTGTAATCAATTTCTGTTGTCGGGGTTCCCAATTACTCATTCGTGGTTCACTCCAGTAGTCCGAAATCACAACACAAGCTCAATAGTTTGAATGGGAGACTGGTTATTCTCTCAGACAAATTTGAAGTTTATTTTCTCGAAGCTTCAGGTTCTTGGCACAAGGTAGCCTAGCTCCACATTAGTAATCAAAATCATTCGTTTTGCACTGGTTACAGATAAAACTCAATATATTGAGAGCTTAACGTTATAGTGAGAGCTTAATGTTGTAGCAGTTTTTCGAAGCTTCTTCGAAGCTATTTATTTCTCCAAATAAATTAGTAGTACGTTTCATTTATTTACTTCTAAGAATAAATTCGTAGATATCTTCATTACCGTCCATTATTTTTCGAAATTCG
>KK120206.1:32681-69601 GCA_000611955.2 Stegodyphus mimosarum
ATCCGAATTCTCGATGTGCAACTCCTTCATGCCAGGAAACAAACACTAAAATTAACTGTAATAAAACTCAAAAAAATGTCCAGTGAGCTACCAAGGCTTTCGCTCTAAAGCTATCAAATGAAACATAACTGTATTTTTTGCAATGTGATTCCCCTAAAATTATATACTAGTCTACTTCCAATTGCAAAAGCAAATTTTATTATTAATTAATGTTAAAATATAATATAATATAGTATATATATATATATATATATATATATATACGTTCAATATGCAAAACAAATTTCAGTATGCTAATATATATATATGCGTTCAAAATATAGGTAATTAAAAGTAAATTAAAAAGCCCATGATTTGCGCTAAAGCTGCAAAGTAATTAATCTATAATTCCTAATAATTTATGATAAGAAAACATTCTATATACCATTTTTTTCTTGGAAATGGTATTTGGAAAGTTTTCTTATCATAAATTATTATGAATTATATATAAATATATATAATGTATATAATATGTATTGTAGAGACATCAGGATTTTTGATGCTCAGAGACGTGAAAAAAATGAGCAGTTTCCCTCTCCTGGACTCGAAACTAGGACCTCTCGAATAGGCGTCGAGTGTGCTGGTCATTACACCACGAAGGCATGCTAAGAAGGCGGGAGAAGCACCTTATATATTCCCCCTTTTAAAGGGCGACTGGAATTAGCGGACTCAATCGCCAAATCTTGATGATGAAGAATCATTATCCACCACCTTTTTTTTTAGTTCGGACTCCACTGTAGAGTTATTAGGTATTTTCGAAGCAAAAGACATGAAAAATGAGCTATGCCCTCGCCGGGACTCGGAAAGATTAGCGCCCTTTGTCTGAAGATCAAATTGCATATTGAGCATAGTCATGATTATCAAAGGACATCATATTGTAAAGTTTATATGTCTAGGATTCAAGGACATAGCACATGCAACAACCTTTTATCCAGCACCCTGAATATTGCACAACGCAGCTGTAGTTGATCTAAGCAACAGAAATATTTTAATACAGACATGTAAATTCACTTGTTGAAAATGGCATGAAATTAGTGTGGATGGTAAACGTTGCAAAACTTTTCTTTTCATTGTAATAATGATATTAGTTTAATGTCAGTGTAATGTTCGAAATATCATGCTTTGAAAAATGATGTTTCTAAAATATAATCTAAAATATTTTGATTAATGAATAGTTTTTGTAAAATTATAAATAACAAAAACAAATCAGACAACCAGAGCTTATTTGAAGAAAAATTTTATGTTAAGAAATAAATCCTGCATTTTGCATATCGCAATTTCGTATTACATTGTTAAAGAGAAAATCTGCACATCGGAAAATACGCTCCAAAATTCTTTCACAATAGTTTGATCTAAAAATTTCAATACTGCAATTAACATAGCAAATAAGTCATTAAATGTAAGCTTAGAAAACGTAAAAATTTGGCAAACTGAAAGGAGGGCTCATTTGTCTGCATTCAGATTATGTTTTTAAGACAGATAGTTAAGTGCGCGTTATTAGAAAAGTTATTTAATGAGCAAAGAAAGTTCTTGTTAACACAAATGTTGCAAGAAAATATTCATAATAATGCAAATAAGATTTCTAAATACAAATTGAAAAATAAATTGATTTCTGCGCTACTTCACAAAAGTTGTAACTTCAATAAGTATTATAAAATGTTCGTTATTTCTGTTTGGAGTTTTAAGACTTTGTATATACAGTTTAAGAAACATTTTACGAACGATGATATGGTAGCAGACCGTTTGTCGTAAGAGACTACATGAAACAATGCTTGGTCAGGCTAATTTTAGTAAAAAGAAAGATCTCAATAATTTCTGTAGAGATTATTTCTAAAAGTAATATCATTCTTCACATTTTGCCTAAAGCAAATTTCAAAATTTTTCTTGATAATGTTTACGTTGATTTCATTCTCATGCATAAAATAATAAGCAGGCGAAATTACAAAAAGTATTGTTGCGTGCGTACGGGTTCATTGTATATTGAATGCGCAAGTCGTTGAAAAGTTAACAAAATTTATTCTTTCCACAAGAAATAAATCAAAATGCTAAAGTATTTTTTCAGAGATATTCGCACAATATCACAATATCTCAAACGTTTAGCAAAAACTCAGTTCTAAGCCGATAAAATAATTCTATCTCACAGTGAAATCGCTACAGTAAACAAACAGCAGTTCGCTTTTTACAGCTACAGCTACAGCAACAACTGCAACAACAACTGAGATGAGGTGTTTCTATTCGGCTTTTATAAGTTTTTTAATTATCAGTAGAACAATCTCGATTTATGTAGATTTTTCTGGATGGCAACAGTAATTACGATGTATTTATTTATTAAACATTAAATGCACGCGCTCTTTCATTTTTCTTTTCTTTTTTTTTCAACGTAGCTTTCTCTTCAAAAATCGTCTGCGTTGTACGGGAAATATAAAGCAATTTCAATTACAATTCTAAATAAATAGCCAAATAAATATGAAATCCGTAACAGTATTATAAAAAGTTTATTTTTATTTTATTATTTACAAATGTTTAAACAAATACTTGTGAAGACAGAAAGCGAATCTGAAACTGTTGTTCTGTACGATCGACATGATTCAAATAAGATAGAATATTAACTAACTTCAGTATTAAACTAATGTCTATAAGATGTTAAAACTTACTATGTAAACAAACAACACAAGACAAAAACAAAACGAGCATATTTATAATATTCGTTAAAAACACAAGAATATTTATCAAAACACAAGAATATTTATATAAAAACAAGAATATTTATAAAAAATACAGAAGAATATCTATAAATCAAAAGAATATTGTAAGAAATGCAACTTTTAAAACTTATTGTAAGAAATGCATTTCTTGACCAAGTAATAACTGAATCATTATTATATTAAGAAACTAAGCTCTCAATTTCAGATGATCTCTGGAATGTTATCAAAATCCATACACAGTCTTGTTTATGCAACTGCTAAACTTATTTTTAGATGCAAAATCTTCTGTAATTTATCCGTATCTATTATTCTTCTATGTTCAAGAACTTATTTACTTGCAGAAAACAAAACATCAAAAATGGAATATTGTATAAGGGATTGTTGAAAAATGAAAGTATAGTTATCGATAATGCTTTTACAGTCAAATACTTTTGTTTGAATGTACATCGTTTTACTTTCCTATATAATGTTTATTTACCTCTGAAGAATGGGACAAAACAGTTGACTTTGAAAAGAGTAAGAAATAAATCTGAGCTTCTAATACAAAAATGGAATGTCATTGTTCTTCACCGCTTCAATTAACCTGGTTTCTATTTAAATGAAATTCTAACAAGGTGACTTTCACTATAACATCAAATTATTACTAATGTCTGATTAACAAAACTGTCATGGAAAATGCTTCCAGTGCATTAATATTTAAATTGTAGGAAATTAATATCCATGCAGCGTTTTGTTTTCAAAATAACATTAATTCGAGAACTAGACATTTGTTACAGCATACCTGTTATTTCTGAAACCAATAAAATGTCTCCTGAGTATTTTTATAAAATGGGCATATTTAAAAATAATTTTAGTTACCTTGAATCGTCTCAAAAAATTGTTTCCTTTGAATAATCTTGATTACAGAGAACAGCGGGATCAGAAACCCAGAAGTTTGGAAAATAAAATGGTTTTCATATGACTGGAACCGCTTTAGTAAAAAAAAATTAATGTTCTTTGTTCTGATGTCCGTTATTCAAAATTTAGTATTACGTTGAATGCTTATCATCATCTGCTGTACAGTACGTTTTACGATATCCCGGAAAACGCCAGTTCGTACATCTGTTCTATACAGAGTACGTAAAGGCTGTTTAACAGCCGAATTTGATTATTCGGGTAATAATTACAGGTGTATTCAGAGAGACGTGAAAATGAAACTTGTGTTCCTTAAAATTTCTCCAGGTAGAAGCTTATATCTTAAAATGACAATTTACAAATCATGTTTGGTTATCAGTTTTCTTCTGTAATTGCTTTTTTTTGCCTTCTACATTCATATGCCATTTTATGTTCAAAAAATTTTTTGTTAGTAAGTTCGTTATTTATCTTTTTAGTGTGTTCTTCTTTTGATTAACACTAATCGTTTATCACGTTATGATATCAAGAAATCAAGATATCAGCGATGTCTGATTTTATGAATTTACGTCGTTTCATCATTGTATTCATGCTAATTTGAATTTGAGTATAATTCCATTGAAGAGATTAAGTTAGAAGGAAGGAGAATTGGCTTTAAAGATATTCGAATCAGATACATTTGGTTCATCATTTTCATAAAACTTGATGTTTTTTGTCTGGATTTGGCTTAACAATGCTTCAAACAGAGGAAAGAGAAATAAATACTTTCGCCAATTCCTTTCTGGATGTCCCAAAATCTGTCAGAATAATCTCATCCTTCGACTACGTTTCTGAGTAGTTTGTGTTTGATAATAGTTGGTTTGTAATCCTTGATTTTATCAAGAAACTATCCACGAACGTGAGTGAAATAATTTAAACGTGGTCTCTAAATTTTGTCGTTCTGAAAGCAACTACGTCAAGGATTTAATAATGCGCCTATGGGGAGAGAAGAACTCCTTGTCCACATCGCATGTTTGCAAGCCATCCCCTTCCCCAGGGTTCACTTTCAAATTCTCTGAAACTATATACTGCTGTTTTCAGTACTGCATTTTTATCTTTCAACCAATATTTTATTCTTCTCACTTATCTAGTCAAAAGTTTAGTCATAGTTTCTCTTCGTTTTTGAAATGTTCTACGGGAGCGGATATCTTAATTGTTTTTTATTAAGTCACATTTTCATCAGGAACAAGCTACTCATTACAATATAATTATAGTGCAAACGTCTATACCGTGATTTTAAATTTTGAATGTTATCTCTTGATTGCTCCCCTTAAAACTAGAAAAAAGCTCTTCCTTTGTTTATTACCTAAAATAGGTAAACTGCTTAAATCACTCTATGGCAGACAAACACTGCAGCATGCTCTTAAATTTTAAGGATTGGTCTGCTCTTGATTAAGTCAATTAAAGTTTCCTTTTTAAGTTTTCTTGTATACTTTTATCTAAAATTCTCATTTCTGTATTTCTGGATAAAGCCAGGAAATGTGTGTACAAGTAGGAAAACAAATTGCTTGGAAATTAATGGAACCTTAAAAAGTAGTTGCCCATCTTTCAAGAATAAAATAATAATAATATAGATTTTCGAACAGAATTGATCTAAATATAACAGTAAAGCAAAATTAAACTAGTTGAACCAAGTAGTGTAAATATATTAATTTTACTTTGCGAAAAACATTCACCTAGGCATTTGGCATAAAAACGTAATTATAATACCTTCTGGATAAATTGATGTTATATACTTATCAGTCTGTTTGAAATGAATTATTGGCTTTCGTTGAGTAACCTAATGTAGCACTATTTTGTTAATTTAAAAAAATATTTTTACGATTTTGAAAGCATACGTGTAAATAGAGTAAAGATGAAACGCATTTACTTAAATTATATCTATCGGCTACTTAAATGATAAAACATTCGTATAATGTTTAATATATTTCTAAAGCACTGAAGGAGAGCATTCTAAATTAAAGTTTGGGCTATGGTACAAAAATAATAATAGAATGTCAGAAAAGCGTAAACATAAAAGAATAATAATTTAAATACCGAAAACTGTGAGGGAAAATAGGAATAATGAAAAATCTTAGATTATACTAGAACGTAGGCGCCTACTTTGTTTTGAATCTTTTTAATTTTCGGATTGAAACAGAGAGGCACAAAAATTAACCATTTCTTAAAACTGGTGTCATTACTCGGGAATAATATTTTTAATTTAAGTTTGGAATTACAATAATATTTCATATGTCTGAGCTGAGCGAATTCAGTGACTCAAACGTTATAAGTACTTCTTAACAAATTTAACATTGGAAAGGCCTATAGCCTACCTTTTCAGTTGTTTCTCTACCAACAAATCATTGCTCACTGAAATTAATGAGCTGGAAAAAATGCCACTTTTGCCCGACTACTTGAATCACCAGTGTAACCTGGAAGATAATCAATTCTTGAAAACTATAGCTATTCTGTGCAGCATAAAATAATTATTTATCTTTTAAGCCATAATTTAACTAAACAGTGTTATAGCAAACGGAAGGCTTAAAAATCCTTCATGGGGAGGATCAGAATTATAGTTACAGGTTTGATACAATCATGTGACGATAGGTTATGGGTAGGGAAATTGAGATAGCGACACTAGTTAGTCAAATCTTCAATCTAAAGCCATTATTTAAATAACCATCCGAACTCTCGTTATTACTTCAAACTGCTTGCAACTTCCAATGCTTTCACAATCCTCTTCTATGTTGTTAAATCGGTGCCACTGAGAATCATTCGAGGATGATTTTCATTTCAGAATCTTTTCCGCTGTAAGCAGTTGTTTTATCCACTTTACCAGAGCTGGTGGCAACAAAGCTACTTTAAAATCGCCTTATCTAGTCTCACAGCCTTACGGTTATTTTAATATGCGAATTACTACTCTACTACCGAAAATTATTGCTGAATATTAAGCACCACCTTTGTAGAGATATCAGATATTTAGAAGCAGGAGAGATGAAAAATGAGCAAATCCTTCTCAGGGAATCGAACCACGGACCTCTTGGTTACGCGTCGGGTGTGCGTCGGGTCCACTACATCACATAGGCATGCGAAGAAGGCGGGAGAAATACCTTATACATTGACAAATGATCTAGTTTCAAGCAGAAGCCTCTCGTTAACCTGTAGTCTTAATAATATTATAAACATTTGCACCATTAATATTTACGAATAAAAACACTACTAATGTCTTATATGATATATTCTTGCTAGAAACATTTAGTTGTTGAAATAGCCTAATTCAATTTATTTTATTTAAATGTGTTTTGGGAATAATTTATAATATACCTAATTAATACTTTATTTACGTCAATACCATTAATTTGATTAATAAAAGTCATACAATATGTAATTCTCTGCAGCAGGAGTATTTGCACGTCGCCTGATAATTAATTAGTCTTTATTTCAATTAAAAATTCGAGTTTTTATAATTCCATCACCCAGTTTCTTCTTTGCTGAAAATTGATTCTAGCCTGATGTTCAATTATCATGCATTAAGCGTTTACATTGCAACTGCATTGCTTTAAAATCATATCTTTCTCCAGATCTTAAATATTTGCTTTGGAATCTCGAAAGCACTTTCCAAATGCGCACAATTTCTTCTCATGCAATCCTTACAGATGAAATAAAATAACTGCTCTTCGAGAAATATTGAACTCCAAAGTTACTTTTGACTTCCCTCTTGAAGGGATATTCATGCATTATTATTTTTTTTTCTTGCTTTCATTCGCAGCAGGGAGTTATTTTTGACTCTTCGCGCTTTAAGAGTGAGAGTGAGAGAAAGACAGCAATATTTCAAAAGTGCGGTAGAGAGAAGGACGTTAAAGGCGATATTTTCGGTTTGTGGTGAAATATTATGCTTTCAAAAGGCACTGGAATGGAAAGTTGCATTTTCGCAGAACTCAGAATTTCTTTTGCGAAGTTTTGTAAGAGATCAACAGATTTCAGAGCAATTTAAGAAATAAATGGGTTAAGCTAAGGTACTTAAGTTTGCGGTTTGCTGCTACCAATTAGAATTTATTTTGCTTTTCCTTTTCCCTTTCGCTGTCTTTCCTTTCTTCATATTTTAAATTAGAGTGAGGTATTTAATTTACAATTTTAACGTTGCGTCTCATGGCTCTGAATGTAACAGTTTATATTACGTTTTCAAAACAACTTCAGGTAATGCTCACAGTAAATTTCCTCTCTTAAAAATATCTTTTGTTTGTAAAAGAAAATTCTGCGATATATCTATGGTCTAATCCAAGCATGGCCAAACGACAACTTGGAAAGGGCATACGGCTTTTGGTACGTTTACAAGGACGTATGTACGGTTTACAAGGAAACATGCAGCTTTTTGTCACTACATTGGCTAGCAAAGCTCATGCAGCTTCCTTACATATGAAAAAAAATCAGCATTTGTTGTTATTTGTTTTTGTTTTATCATAAATGTAATTACTTTACAATTTCATAATAATGTGCGCATGTGCGGATCATCGAAGTAATAACCAGAAAGTAAATAATTCCATAACTCTGCGTCTGCGTTATCGTTATGCTCCTTTGAGACCAGGTATGAGTTAGAGGAATAGAAAGAAACACCGTATATCGGTAAAGCATACACTCTATCAATGATAAATCAAATCGTATTGAACGACAGAATGCATGTTTTTATAACTTTTATTAAGCAAAACAAACTGCTTCCAAGATTGAAATTTAGATTTTAGGTATTAAAACAGCTAAATGATTAACACTTAGGTATGATCTTCATACAAAGGTTTCCAAAGATTCTCAGATTAGTTAGTTGTCCGTGAAAAATTACATGATTTTAATTTCTCCAAAGGTTCACCTAATATGAAAATTTAAATTAACTTTATTATCTTGTTTGTAGTTTCTTAGTAGTTCTTTCTGTTGTTCTTTTACACCAGTTTATATTCTTTACAAGAGAATCGATATGGATTATAATTCAAAAGTATTAACTTTTTCTATGTTTCAAGAGATTATATTGATTGCGTTTGAAAACAAGTGCATTTTTGCAAATTATATTAAAGATTCATGTGTCTTAATTTGATATTTGATTTTAATTTACTTTAATTAAGATCAGTTGACAGTTATAATCAAAAGAAAGCGTGTAAATCTGAAAACTAATCTCGCTTTTGATTAACGCTGGTTTCATAAAGCATTAAGCGGCTCTAAAAGGTGTTTCCCATTCTTAAAAGATAAGACTTTTTTATTTATTTTATTTTTTTCCTTCTCCTATTAGCTTCTTTTGTCTTTTTGTCTAAGAGAAGATAGGAATGATTTCTCTTTTATTTCAACTTCAGGCAAATTAAAACAAGTGCATATCTGCACTGCTTTATGGTTTTGGTAAATTATAAAGAGCATGTTCGTTTGTCTCAAGTTAATTTTTACTGCATTTTGCACCATGTATTAACTAGAGTTGATGAGAAATAAAACAAAAGAAATGCATTATTTAGAGGCATGTGATATTTTTCAATGCAGTGTGATTATTTCCATTCTCAAGCAAGAAGTTGTAAGTAACAGAAGATGCGCTACTGAAATATAATAGCAATAACAATGACAACAACAAAGTTCGAGAATAACAAGCAATTGATTCGATTAAAACATTTCATGTTTAGCAGATCATATGAATACAGAGACAATGTACAGAGAATAACAATGTGACCACAATTACCAGCATTAAGTGCCGGAAATAAGAAAACATGTTTCATCAATCTGCAGGAGTCAAAAATATGTGTTGCCAAGAAAGATTAAAGGAACAATTTAAAAATGATATTTTATGTTAATTCTCTTGCATGAAGTCTTATAAAAGCAGGTAATTGCTAACTTCAGGTTAATGTTATATTCAAACCAGATTCGCGTTTGCTATGCAGAAATATACAACGTTTTTGATCCCGTATTTTCAGCATATATAGAAAAGAACGCAAGAGTGTGCTTCAGACTCAAAGTTTAAGAACTGTATCAGCATATGTATCACACTTTTGTGCACTAAAGGTGAAAAATATCGTTGAAAAGGCATCTAAAGCACTGTGAGAAATAACATGCAACTCAGAGAATGGAAGCAAAACAGACATAGGTCGCTAAAAATCCAATCATATCCATTAGCGGCATGTTAAGAATTTGAAAACAGTTTACAGATAGAGGTAATGTATGCAGACAACCAGGCGAAGGTGAAATCGTGACGCAACAGACTCATGATCTTTGTTTAGTAACGACTGCTCAAAGAAATAGATAGTTGATTTTAAAGGAATCTGTAAGTGTCAGAAGGAGTTCAGTTTCAGTGAGTAACAATCTGCATAAAAGAAAGCCAGTTGCAAGGAAACCCATGATTTGTATCTTCCACTCTCGTACTGCGAAATGCTCCCTTTTACAATGGCGAGAAAGTCAATCGTGATTGGGGTATATTGGGCGGAAACAGAATTTTCTTCAATGATGAATCTCGTTTTTGTTTAGAGAGTGAATCCATAAGTTTTATGATCTGGGGCTACAAAACATGCTCAATAAGCATAAAACATTCGTGTAGGAAGGTGGTGGGATTATGGTATGGCGAAGTATTATGGAGTACTAAATTACATATTTTTACTAGTGTAACTATAAGTATTGAAATATACAGAGATGCAGTTCTTGATCTTTATTTCGTGTTGTTTAGAGATGCAGTCGTTAATAATGTTTAATTAATGGACGATAATACTCGTCTTCTACTTGCTGCACTGATGACTGATTATATTAAAGGCGAAGGAATCTGGCGGATGGTATGCCCTGCATATCTTCAAGATTTAAATCCGATAGAAAGCATGTGGGACGTACTAGAATGCTGACCTAGCACTCTCCAAGAGCTTAAAGGCGCTATTTGTCACTTTGATGCTATAGGGATTCTTAGACAATCTAAAACACAATATGGAAAACCATTGAGAGATTTTGCATTTTAATTTAAAAGCTGTAGCACCAACATTCCTCTACCTCAGTTTATATCTCATTGCTCATGTTCTTATTTAAATTTATTTTTTGCGTAAAAAGGCAATGAATTTTTAAGATGTGAAGAACTATTATTATCACTAGAATTATTATTAGAACTAGATTAGAATTAGACTTTATTTCGCCAGCCAACAAAAGGAAATCCTGTGCAAATTACATATTCTTAACTTCCAAATCATTCATGTTATAAGAGTTTTTATTGTTGTTCATTTAATGTTTTCCACACATCGTAACAAAAGTTGCCAGTAGATTGCTGTTTGTGTATGCGTGGATACTGATTTAATGCAGAAAAACAGTCTGAAATTTGTGCATCATAGGAGTATACTTTCGTAAATGAAGGATAATTGAAACAGTAAAATTCATTTCATATAAATAATCGCACTTATTAAAAAAGGCGAAATCTTTGTTAGCTTATTTGAAGCTTTTTCTATAACTCACGAACTCAGTTACCACTTTTAAGCCAATGCGGCCTTTCAATGTGCGACTCCTACCAAAACAAATCTGTTTAGCCTTTGTCTAATCTTCCTATTCCTTGCTGTACATTATGCTACCATGCATTAATCATATATGTTGTGAATTCTAGGAGGTTAAAAAACAAAAACTAATAAGTGAAGTTTCAAGAAGAAAGAAAAAGTTAGTCAACATTAAGAAGGGTGTAAAAGTCTCTTTCATTTGAAACTAAGTAAGTTGAAATGAAGGTAGATCTTGTCATACAAATCCGCCAACACTTATGGCGTGAACTCAAAAAGTAGAATTTTAAATTAAAACTAAATATATGTATTTATTATCCAAAGGCTATGCAAAGATATTTAATCCCGGAAGTAGGCTCAAGAAGACTGTACCCTCGTGATAGAAGTATAGACAAGAAAAAAGCAAAGGCGTAGACAGAAATGTTTATCTTAGAATAAAAACTTGTAACGTAGTTTTCACTGAACAGAACACTCTCTTACTAAAACAATCTCAAACCCTCACTTAAATACACGCTAATGAAAGGACTAGTTAATTTGCATTCTGGCAGGAAAAGGGAAAGGGAGAAGTGATAGTACAGATTGAGAATATAAGATAACTATTATTGGAGAACTTGAACAACCTGAAGAAGATAGCTATGTATTTAAACTATCGAAACTATTCCTGAAAAATTTACAATCATTGCGCTGATTCTTGTTGTTCAGCTTCTCCAGTAATCGTTATTCAGCGTATTATTTTAACCTAATTTATAAGATATCTGGTTAATTAACATAAATAAACTTTAAAACTACTTCAGGAAAATTCTTCAACGCTTTATTGGATCCTTCTTATATGGGAATATTTAGTTATGTTTATGCATTTGGTGCAGCAGGTTTTCCAAAGTGGGACATGTTAAGAAGTATCCATCATGTTTCATATAAATGCCCTGGTATTTAAGTTAACATTAAAATATTATGTTTTCAATTTTTCTAGTAATTACCTTTTGAATAAATTATAGGCATAAGTGTCTCAGGAGCACATTAGTATAATCTGTGTTGTGGTCGTTAGTAAATAATAAATCCTGATAATTCAGACGTTATTAATAGACACGGTTTTTGACACATTTAGTTTGGTATATTCGGTCTAGATGTTCTAAAAAATTATACATCTGTGTTACAAGCGCTCCATACTGTGTTCAGTGGGAAATGTGAATACGAGCCAGTTTCTCTTAAAACGTCGAACGCAAAAGCATCATCCCTAGGCAGATAACCTTTCTCGAAATTAAATAAACCCAAACTAATCCAAGCCTTTTTTAGCAAACGTATGAGTTAAATGCGACATCTGTACAAACAGATCAGTATTTCTTGAGTATAATAAATAAATAGTAATTCATTTACAGAGACGTTATTTTTAAGAGAGACGTTAGAGAGACGTTATTTTTAAGTCTAACGCTATTGGAATTTAAATTTGGCAGAACCTTTTTAAGAAACTTTTTATGATTAAAAGTCATAGAAGCAAAATATAAGCTTGCTTAACTTTTATTTAAATTTCCTAATTTATTTTATTAATTCCCAAATATTCAATTTTGTAAATATAATAGGTAATAGGTATAATAGGTATTTGTAAATATAATAGGTAATAGGTATAATAGGTATTTGTAAATATAATAGGTAATAATGTAATAGGTATTCCTCTTGTAAAGAGGCAAAAAAGTATTAAAGTAAAATATTGGTGATAAAAACAATGATTAAAATAATGTGTATTACATAATATCTAACATTTCTCATAAAGTTATAAGCATTTTTCTGAGTAATCATAAAGATTTTTGCCTTTAATGTATTTATTTACTTTTGCACGTTCATTATAATTTGGAATCCTCTTGTTAAAGTAGAGTTACAAATCACTTTCAACATCTGACCTCTTCACACAGTTCAAACAGTTTTTTAAAGCAACTAAAGATCAGGAACTAGTTTCACATAGGTAAGTTTTTCTGAAAGATAATAAGTACTTGACAGCAGTTCTTGACAAAGTAGGATATTTCTTCTCACTCCAAACCAGAGATCTATAGAATATATATTTTTTCATTCACAAGTTATCTTGATCAACTCATTTTTACTGAATAATAGAAACGCAGATTTTTCAAACTAATAGAAAATTGGTTACCAAGATATTTGAACTGTTTATTAGGACATAGAAAATATTACCATCACAAAAGTTTGAAGAATGCTTAAGTTGGAGCGTAAGATTTGAAAACTAGTAACATTTGAAATTTTGTTTTTTCCCAAAGAAACATTCATTCTTTCTCAAGCTGAAAACCGCTGCTTTATAATACGTATGGTGTATAGTTAGGACCGGTATATAGCACATTAAAATAGATTAATAATATGATTAAAATCTGATGTATACACCACATGACTTCCTTGTACGGAATATTAAATTATACGCACTTTTTCTTGACTTTCATTTAAACTTATGTCCTCGAATTTCATTAGAGATATATTTCTCATTTAATTAATTTACTTCTTACTTCCCGACAAGACAAAGATACATAAAAACTCAAAATATCTATATTAAAAATTGAACGGTATAAAAAACATAAAACACCAAATACAGTTAAAACAATTAAAAAACTTTTATTTACAATCAAAATTACAATTTCTATGCGAAAACAAGCAATTCGGCCAGCGGGCAAGAAGGTAGATTTTTCGGTACACAAAACTGAAAGCTTAGTTTTGCTCGCATTTGGCAAAAAGACACTGACGGCGTAGAAACTGACTTAATTTGTTGTGGACCCTATGCTGAGTCAATATATGGGATAATTTAATAACTTAAATGATAATTCCAGAATGGATTAAGCATAATTTAATTCGCAATAATAAAAGAAGACGTTACTTTGTTATTGCGTAGCAAGAACATAATTCAGTCCTTTTTAAAAGCAAAGTATGCATAATCTACAAACATAAAATTAAATAAACTGAGCTCACTGAGCCGAGTAACAGAGTGGATATTATATATATATATATATATATATATATATACCAAAAGTATATATTTTCCGTTTGGTGCGGCCGATTGCAACCAAAATAGGAGGTGCACATCTTCATATTATAGCAGTCCTATATATAAAATTTCAACGTTCTGAGGCTACTGGTTTTTGAGGTATGCGAGATACATACATACATACGTACGTACGCACAGACGCCACGAAACAAAGTCTCTTCAGAATTCATTTTAAATCAGTTTTATAATTTTTTGGGGGAAAAAGAAATCCTTTATTTTGTCGTTACGTACGGATGTCACGCAAAAACATCCTTAATTGTATTCGATAGTGGTACGGTCAAAATTGATATTTTCTTTGAAATATGGTACCCGAAATTATTCCCGATTGCAATACTTCCTTTTTATTTCGTACAAGGAAATAAAAAGACAATTAAGGCATTGAAAGAAATATATTTAATAAATGAGAAGGTATATTTAATAGACGAGATAAAGCAAAAAGTATCTTCTGGCAGTTCATTATACGGACAAACCGCTGTCATTTCCAATTGAAATGGCATCACTGATTTAAATGAAAATCCTGCATGGTTATTGTAATTCATTAAAGGTAAGAATTTCAGTACATGTTACATAACAAAAAACTATTTAAGCTGTTGTGAAATCCTGAACATAGAAATGATTGAAACACAATGGCAGCTCATAATTAATAAATTGGAAACTGAAATTGTCGCATCGCAGAAAATATTTCACAGAGAAAAAAGAAAATTTTAGAATTATCCACCTGAGCTTATTCTGATTATACATCACAAAGAAGGAAAATTTTTTTAACAGTGTAGTCAAATTATTCACTAAGCAAAAATGACTGAATCCACAATAAAACATCCTTGTGATAATCCCAAGATGAATGGGACATAAAAAATAACAAGACTGTAAATTGTGTTTCATTATGTATAAATATATAGAACTATTTGGGTGGAGAATTTCATTTTTATGTGAAATATTTTCTTTACTGTCTGCCTGAGATAGATACACATGGGAAATATACAAGACAAAAATCAAGATCTTTTCGGTCTAAATAAAAATACTAGAAGAAACAGTGTTACTTTATTCTAAGGCGCCTAGTCATACCATTACTGAGTGCTCTGAGCTAAGATGCTTTCAAAATCACTCTATACTCCATCGGGCCTCAAACAGACACAGTGGCTACCGACTGACCGAATTGTATTCTATGTTGTTTCAACCACACATTTCGATGAAGTGCAGAAAATAAGCTCACTGATTCCACAAACTTACCACCTAGATTTTCTTTTTGTACCCATGCAGAAGCATAAGAGGACGAAACATAGAATCTTCTCTCAGGCCAGTCATCAAGCATTTGGATTTTTGGGCCGTCTTCTTAAACGTTCTAACACTATGCTATAGAAATCTTGTTCGGAGGAGAATTCCAGTCGTCAAGATAGACTTGTGCAGATAGTTAGAGATGTCTATAGTTATTTTGTGCACTCCGCTGCTCTGTCAATTAAATTAAAAAAGTGGTATATAGCATAAATAAAAATCTTTCTATCACTAAAATATGATATTCCTTTTAAAAACGTGTTTTTAGGTTAGAACATTTCTCATTGAATTGCTTTGAAAAAATAAATTGGAAGAATAGCTGAAAAATATATAGGAATAATATGGTGATGACCAATATATTAGGAGCTGATCTTTGTTTCGCTGTTATCAAAAAGTGTCTTCTGGCAGTTCATATGCGGACAAACCGCCTCACCGTTTGATCAAAATAATGCAATGCGAAAAGCTATAATTTCAGGGTGAAGAGTATTTTAAAGCTATTCCTGGCATGGAAAGTAACATACAGCTTTTCTGAAGGGATTCTTGTGTTCGCTCTGTAGCTTTCAAAAGAGATCAATTTTGTAATTTGTAAATAAAAAATTTGATCAATTTTTAAATAGCATATTAAAATTTTTTGAACTGAACTAAAAAAGGAATTATAAAGACCCAAATAAAAACTTCAAATTATTTATAGCAATGATTGTGTAAATTCTACGCAGTTTTAATTAAGTGATTTAAAGTTGACAAGCTAGTCACAGATTTCAGACCTATGCTAACGAAATTAATATGGCTCAGTTTCAAGACGGAGGTATTCAAATTGGTAGCTGACTATACGAGCAATAGCTGAAGGCTGCAAAAGGCAATTATCCAAGGTAAAACGGGAGTGATATTCCACATTGAACGACAAAGTCGTACTGATCATCTTGTTTGATATCGAAGATATGCACATTGGATTTCAATATGGAATTCTGTCAGAAGGACAAGCAACAAATCATTAATATTATTTCGAGGGGTTGACACTAATAAGTGAAAACTTTCGGAGAAAACCGTTCGAACTATGAATAAACAAACCTTGCTTTTTTGTCACAATAAAGCATCCCTTTTAATTTCATAAGTTTTGTGCCTAAATAAAGATACTTGTGCTTTTTTAGTCTCTCTGCATTCTGTATTTTGATTTAGGAGATCCTTACCTGTCTCCAGATCTGAAAGTTACTTTGAAAGGTCGAAGAGTCAACAAAATTATCGAGATAAAAGAGAATTTGCAAAGAAAACTATACGCGATCCCAAAATAAACCTACCAGGATTATTGCACGAATTAGAAACTGTATTGGGAGTGATGAGGCAGTGGAAAAGGAGAGTAATTTGAATGTAAAGTAAAAAAAAAAGAAATTTTGGAAATTATTTGAACCCAAGTAGTATCCCTTACCAGTCGGCCATTATACTCAGAAGCTTGGATGGCTAATTTAACAGCATTTGGTCCAGCAAATGCTTCATTTTTATTAATAATTTCTAGTATAAGTCAGAGAGCTTTGAGTCTTCATCTAGATAAATAATTGTGAAAGTATTGCATTTTGTCTCTCAAGACAATTTTTACAGTTTCCTAAGTCTCATTCATTTTTAACCCTGTTACGCGTTTTGAATATATAAGAAATATTCTTTATCCTTCTCACTTTTCTTCGTGGTGTAAGTGGAAGCACGTGGGGCTAATCAGGAGGTCCGGGTTCGAATCCAATGCTCATGTTTTACGTTTTCTGCTGAAATAATCCTAATGACTCTACGAATAGCGTTTTGTTTTATTGAAACCTTGAAATGTTTCAGCATTTTCCGGTCTTAGAACTCGTCTTTTTTATTTAACATTTTTCGTCGTTGCAAATTAATTAAAAAATTTCTAATTCCTTGTGCTTTCTTAAAAGAACCATGAAAACAAAACATTGGAATAGCGAAATGTAGAATTTTATTTAGTGCCTGCTGTTTCAGTTCAAAAGAAGCCATAAAATAAAGCATTGTAATCATTCATGATGATTTTAGTTGAGGATTCAATAATGTTGAAAGATTTTCGAATGCAGCTTACGAGCTTGAAATAGAATATAGCAGTACTTCCTATAAGGGACAACTGCTAGCAAAGGATTCCTCTATTTAGAGGACAATTCTTTCGGCCCCGGTCCCTTTGAATTAGGTTCGTATTTACCTCTTAAAAAGGAGCAGCTATATGCAAGGGACAAAACGTCTGGTACGGTGGGTGTCCCTTATTGGATGATATAGTATATTTGTTTTAAAGGTTGAAAATTTCTTTCTATAAAAATATTTTTTATAAAAAGAAAGCTAGATAAATGCATACTTCAAAGATAGCTACATTTTATAATTTTAATTTAACATATTTAAAACTTTTGACTTAATTTCCTTAATCTAAAAATTATAATCACTGTTTGGAAATAGTTCAGCGAAAGGCAATAAGAATAATGGAAGACTAAGTAATAGATATGATAATCCACTAGGCGAGCTATCAATAAATTAGTAAATTTGAAAGTACAACAGATTTATTTGCAGTGAAAAAATAAACAAGATCATCTATTACACCCCATCGCTCTTGAATTCATGCAGATAGGCAGGAAACTTTTGTCTACAGCATCTTCAGTACTTTGTTTACTCAATATCATTGAACGACATTTGCTGTCTGTCATGCTTAGAAGGCAATTTGATTATTACTTAGTTTCGCACAATTTTCTTCACGCGGTTCTGTATCAACATTTTAAATATCCTGCAGACTTTCATTAGACTTTAGTGCCCTTTAAAATCTTGCTTTCAAGCAAACATGGCAAGAGTATATTTTCGTCTTTTTTAGAAAACATAAGCAAAATTATTCTTGCAATTTGTGTATGAAATTGGCCGAATATCAATCAGTTTTAATTTTAGAAAATATTTTTAGAATTTTAATTTTTTAGAATTTAAATTTACCTTTGTTCAGAGGATTTAAATTAGCATAAACGAATACTAAAGTATAGGTTGCATTTTAATGAGAAATAGAACGAAACGAATTTCTCCAAACGCAAAATATCTACTAAGTCTGTTATCAGTATCATACTGTGCAAATGCTTAAATGAGAGAAATACGTAATCTTTAAGATGCAGAAATTTCATAGACATTTTCCTAGGACTCCTTTCCGTTTATTAATGCACATAATAATACACATACCAAGTTTTCCTTATAAATTTTTCCGCAAATAAAATACAATTTCAGTATTAATCTTAAACGATTTTTGTGAAATGCGTATATCTGTCCACAGAGGGAAAGGGTTTTCTGCTGTTTAGCTAATGCAACAGATTATTAACCTTGACATAATTCATTTACAGTAAATTCTGTAAGGGAAATTAATCTAACGAAAGCAAGAAACAAATAGAGTTTTATGAAACATATAGGTTTGCACTTTATTTGGTAATGCTAAGTGAATCCGATAACCCTAACTGAAGTTATAAGGTATTTCTCCTGCCTTCTTCACATGACTTCGTGGTGTAGTGGTCAGCACGCTCATCGCGTAACCAAGAGGCCCGTGGTTCGATTCCCGGCAAAGGCGTTTCTCATTTTTCATCTCTCCTGCTTCGAAGTAACCTAATGACTGTACAAAGTAGAGCAAATAATCTCTTTGTCTGAGAACAACGACAAAATCTTGAGAAGCTTAGAATGACCACCTTTTTTATCAAACAGAATTTAGAACATAAGAACACTCACTCTCTTGTGCTACAAATAACCATAACTTGTACTGATGCAAAATAAAAGCACTGCCCAATCAGCGTTGAACAATAGTCAATAACTGCACTATTGAATACAATTCTAGAAGCTAGTTCACTAAATCTATCGGAGGTTCAGAATTAAAGTGTCGGCAGCGAGAGTACGCAAAAGCCGATTAATTACAACCAGCCGGAAACTAAACACATATTGCGCACGCGATGTTTCTACTCTGTTTCAAATCTAAAAACCTCAATGTAGACACTCACAGGTGATTTGCATTCTGGTGAGGAATACGGAAAGAAGAAATTATAATAAAGGCTGAAATCAAAATAATTGGTTAATTAACATATGATTCTCTACAAACATAGTATTTTACTCCCACAATTTAAGATTCAGTTTATTTTATCAAGTTCCTGCATTCATAACATTTTTGTACCGTAAAATACATTACCATGCACAAATAAGTGCTCGTCAATACTGGAAACCAAGTTAATTTTATATGCAAACTCTATTTAGTCAACATAAAATTAGTCACTAAACCAGAAGTTCATACTATCTCTCCCTAATCTTAATTTGAAATTTCTTTTATAAGATTAAGTTAAAAAAATTCAAATTTACACATTTACATTATGCTTACGAGCTTTTAATAAACTTTTATTTGTATTAATTACTGTAAAAAATTCAGAGGTTAAAAACAGTGTAGACGTTAATGTTTCTTTCCTAAGTTCAGACATGAAAAAGCAATTAGCAACCATTGCACATAGAAAATTCTCTGAAACTTTTAAAAGAAAACCCCAGTTTCTCGTTGTAAAAAGAAATCTAGAATAATATTAAGAAATCTTTTTAACTAACTCAGAAAACTAGCGTAAAATGTTTTTATGCGTGATTAATTGGAATTTTTTTAACCATTTATTTAGTGCAGTTAAAAAAACAGAGCTGCGAAATATCCCCATTTTTCAAACGACTGGCGCAAACTTAAGAATAGAGAAGAGAAACATAATTAAAGACACTTTCTTTCGAACATAATGTGGAAGGGAATTACGTTGAAAAAAACTGTTGCCGGGGATAAACAAAGGTTTTGATTGTTAGTAAAGAGTGCATTTTAGAGTTTACAGCAGCATAATTATTAAAGAAAATTATTCCTGAAGTCAAAGATCTATAAAAATATGCTAAATAACTGAACACGAAGGAGCTTTAGATTTTGATTAAACAATATTGTGAAGCTTTCCAACTAATAGCTGTACGTTAAATTTCAAACTTACTAGGTATAAGAAAAATTCTTGAAATACAAAAAAAGGAGTTAAGAAGGTAAATAAACTTTTAGGCTTTATTTAATTTTTAGTTAAACACTGTGTGACAACGATGCTTAATTATAGATTTCTGGGATGGTTATCAACGCCTTGTCCACGTGATATAAATAAAATTAAAATCATGATTTTAAAGGTGTTAAAATTGTTATCATTATTGTATAAAATATGGGAAAATTTGCACGGTCCCCGGACCTAAGTTCAATTCAATGCGTTTGAGGAGTGTGGTAATATGTCGCTAGTTACCAGCAACAGTTCCGTAATTGCGATTGGCGAAACAAGACAAACTGATCGTTATAACATAAAGAGTTCCTCGACTTTCGTTTTTCGAACAACTTTTTTCGAACAGAAGATACATATCTTGCATTGCAGCGAAGTATAAACATGTCCCCCTACCGAGATCTGCAGTTTTTTGCCTATTAGTCGTTACATCGACATTTCTGTGTTTTGAGCTCATGTTCTCAGTAATTAATACTATTTTCAACTTTTGATGTCTTTTTATGTTTAATAGTGGTGTTTTCTGATCCCTTGGGAATGATGATTCCTTGGATGAACCTTGGAAATGTTATAAAATATTTTGCTCCAGCTGGAAACGCTATTGCGGTACATTGCACACGAAAGCCTGTCCAGTCTCCAGCTTTTGCAGTCTCCGATAATGAATCATAATACCTGTTGCATTCAGGTTTGAACACAATAAAAGAAGATCGATGATTTTTGTTCTTATTTATTAAATTTGTGATTGCTTTCATTAAGATGTTCAGGACATTTATTCTCCACGAAAGGTTTGGGCGGCATAACCGGAAAAGATGCCTTCGGATAGTCCATCGTGATCTCTGCAAATGCATCCTTTCAAGGGAGTTGTTTATGTTTGCGTATATATAAGATGAACCAACAAAAATACCTTGCAGACAATGTTAATCGATGCCTGAACTAACTGTACTAACTATCAGTGTTTCGTCAATTTAATCATTCGACTTCGTGCTCGAATTAATATACACGTAAGGATGACTTTTATTTGATCTTCTGTATACAGAATCCTAAATCTGCTCATCCTAATAAATGTTTACTAAATTTGAACTTGAAATAAGCAGGCTGTTGTTTTAACCATAATCTAGCTTTTCACATGACTCTAAATCTATAAATTACTTTAGTCTTTCACAGTGGAAGAAGAATACAGATTTAAGTATTAGAATAAAAATTCACATACTGAAATTCTCTGTATCTTTCGACTTACCAACTGTTGATCAGAAGATGGACAAAATTTATGCTATGTTTCGCAAGTAAGATTATTATTATTATTATTATTAGAGGAGTGGGCGCAAATACAATTAATACTCCAATATCTTTTTCTCTCAGTTTCTCCCGTTCATAGATGTAAAGAAATCACCTAGAACAGGGGTCTCCAAACTACGGCCCGAGGGCCACATCCGATCCGCGGACAGATTTTGTCCGGCCCGCGGAGAGCTAGCATACTTGAAAACTCCCTTTAGAGAACATATTTTTTATAGCAAATTAAATTTAGTTTACTGAAGTATTCTAATTGTATGTTGAATAATTATTAATATGACATCTACATTGATATGGTCATGGGCTAACTACTCATAACATTGTTGTAGGCTTATTGTTATTGTTTTTGTGATAAGTTGGATAAAGAAACACAGAATTGTAATGAGTAAAGACATGTATAATATGCAGAAATTTTAACTTCAGTATATAATAACTAACAAATTATTGAAATGAATCCAACTAATATTTTATACATTTTAAATAAAAACATAACTTATAACAAGCATAATTGTAGAGACATTAGGTTTTTCTGGAAGCAGGAACGATGAAAAATATGCATTGCCTTCGCCGGTAATCGAACCACGGACCTCTGAAATACCGGCTCAGTGTGCTGACCATTACACCACGAAGGCATGCTAAGAATGTGGGAGATATACCTTATATACTCCCCTTTTTAAAGGGCGACTAGGGTTTTAGGGGACCTAGTCGCCAAATCCTGGGTGTGGAGAGTCATCATCCACAACCCTTTTAGTTCGGGCGCCACTGTAGAGACATTAGGTTATTTCGAAGCAGGAGACATGAAAAATATGCAATTCCTTCGCCGGGAATCGAACCACGGACCTCTGAAATACCGGCTCAGTGTGCTGACCATTACACCACGAAGGCATGCTAAGAATGTGGGAGATATTCCTTATATAATGACATATGAAATACTAATGAGATTTATGTAATTGAGATTTTCCACTGACAATAGTTTGTAGTTGTGGGCTAATTTTACTTGTACCAATTATTAAAAGAGATTTAAGATGCTCATCAGTTAATTTAGATCTATAAACATTTTTTGTGTACTTCATTTTGGAGAAGGTCTTCTCACACAAATAAGTAGTACCAAAAATAGAAAACAGCCCGCGAGCAAATTTATGCAAATTATCAAATTGTGTCAGTGGAAGACTCTTATAAAATTCCAACAAAGATGAGTTTTGATATTTGTTCTTAATTATATCACTGCACTGTAGATCAATCATTTCCATTTGAAGTTCCGGGGCTAGGGTTTCAATGTCAGTATCAAAAAGGATTCTGAAAAATCTTAATTTGATTCGCCATGGCATCAAAGTCCGAGAAACGAGTATCAAAATTTATTTTCAAAGCACTCAAAGTTTCGATTGCAAAATCGATAGGAAACTCAGTCTCAGTGGTGTGGCTGAATATTTCACATGTTTTAAAATGTGAAAAACATTTACTTCGTAGTTGTGATTGAAACAGTATCAATTTCTTCCGGAATGATTTGATATTAGTGTATAAATCAGGAAGATGCTGGTTTTCTCCTTGCAATCTCAAATTCAGTTCGCTCACATGTTTTGTCAAATCAACATAGAATGCTAACTTCCACAGCCATGCGTTGTTTTGTAATTCAGTAAGAGGGCGATGCTTTTCATTCAAAAAAATTTCGATCACTGCTCGAAGTTCAAAAAAGCGCTGAAGGACTTTCCCACAACTAAGCCAACGTACGGCAGTATGATAAGGTAAGTCATTTTCTCCAATCTCTTCAATAAATTGTGGGAATTGTCGGTGATTAGGCCCAAAAGATCTGATAAAATTAACAGTTGATATGACTGGTTTCAGAACGTCAGACATATCCAAATATTTTCCGCACAAAGACTGTTGATGAATGATACAATGTAAGACTAATGGTTTTGAACCACCGTCATTTTCTACAGCCTTTGACACAAGAGCGACCACTCCTTTATCTTTCCCACTCATGTTTTTGCCTTCCTCAGTTGTAATACATTTCAAGTTTTTCCATCGAAGGTTCTTTTGATTAATGGCCATTTCAACTCCTTTAAAAATATCTGTACCAGTAGTTGTGCCATGAATACTGTACATATCAAGAAGTTCTTCATGCACTTCATAGCTTTTATCTACTCCTCGAATATAAATCAACACCTGAGCAGTATCTGACACATCCGTTGACTCATCCAAGGCCAAAGAAAACCACTCAACATGTCCATTTTTTTCGAACAGTTGAGAGGATATATTTTCAGCGATGTTTTCTACCCTTCGAGCCACAGTGTTTGCTGACATACTGACAGTTTTTAATAAATTTACCTTTTCAGGGCACATTTCTTCGGCTACTGCAATTATGCATTCTTTGATCATTTCTCCATCGGTGAATGGTTTTCCACGTTTTGCAATTTCAAGAGCCACACGAAAGCTGGCACGAGTTGCAGCCTCTTGTTCAGTTTTGAGTTTTGTAAATGAAGATTGCTGCGATTTCAATCCGCGCTTCATAGCTTCGAATTTTTCTGTCCGCAAACTTCCTGTATATTTTGAGTAATTTTGAAAATGTTTTGTTTCATAATGACGTTTAATGTTATATTCTTTGAGAACGGCTATGCTTTCATTGCAAATCAAACATAGCGCCTTGTTACTAGACTCAATTACGAAATACTGAATGTTCCACTGATCTTTGAATTTTCTGCATTCACTATCAATTTTTCGCTTCTTTTCCATACTACTAAATCACACACAAAAGCAACAATTCAAATCAAAATACTGTTACAAAGATATCTTAAACTTAAACACGCACAAACACGTTTTAAGGAGGTACGCACTATTTTATTTCACAACAGTGTCATAGGAACTGACTTGTGGTTGCGCCACTAGCCCTCTTATATATTCCAATTACTGCCATCTAGAAGTGAGTGGAAGACACCAGAACTTTCTCGAACCAACGAAATTATTCTGTATGTGCTATTAGCGCCATCTGTTAGCGATAGAAGGTACGACCTATTTCCGCTTGTGTCCACCAGATGTCGTGTCACGTTACTCCTCATGGCTCGTACTCTACGACTAATCTAGAAATTACAGATAATGACAGGAAAATTAATAATATGCAGTATTGCCGTTTTGCGGACTTTAGTCCGATTTGCAGCCTTTTTTAAACGTTGCGTACTTTTTCGGACTTTTTTTTTCATTAGTGGACTATTTCACTTTTTACCACCGGCAACAATGATAATACGGTTTTGGCCCTCGGAACTTACTGGAGTAATCAGTATGGCCCTAAGGCTGGAAAGTTTGGAGACCCCTGCCCTAGAAGATGAAGAACAAACTCTAGTAAATGTTTAGACGAAAGCGCATTGAAATAAGACCAAAAAATTTAGTTTTAAGAATTGATTTACTTGCTGATGTATATAAGCCAAAATTGCTTTTCCTATCCGTATGATGATAGTATAGTAGCTAAGCTGACGGGATTTGGCTTTCGGCATCATGAGTTCGAATCCCATACTGTTTTTCCACCCTGTTCATAACTTTCTTAGTTCGTGTTCCAATTTGTTCTATATTTGTGTTTCATAATTTATTTTTATCATTATGTGCATTAAATATAATGTTTTATTTATGCTCTTCTTTCATTAAACTTTCCCCGTAAAGAGACAGTTCCATATCACACGTTCTACTTGGTTGATTGGCGAACTTCAAACTGCGTTTTTCATGTCTCAAAAGCGGGACATAGGATATGTATTAGATTTATATATAGCATTGTTTTAATATAGGTATTTTGACAAAAATCAGACTTTTTCTGAAATAACGTGCCAATATTTTACCATATTTCACTTCTACGACTCAAATTATGCCTAGATATTAAATTTTGTAATTTTTAGTGAGAAATGTATGGAGAAATTTTTAAAAAAATTACCTCTGCAGATTTCTTTCAGTTTGCGCCAAGAATAATTCACTCGGGGAACTTCTTAATTAATAGCAAACTATTTTACTTTTTTCTTTTTCATTGTCTATGAGCGGGAAAAAAGTCATCGTTCATACTTTCAAATAATTTTAACAAAGTGCGTAAACCACATTTTCGTTATTATCGCTTATTAAAAGTACGCCAAATTTCAAAACGCCCCAAAATGTAAATTTACAAATATCTTAGGTCATTTTGAATAAAAAACTGTAATGTTTTGCAGGTATGCTTAGAAATACATCTCTTTTAAGTTGATGGCAAATTTTGTAGAGTTAAAATTGAAAAGTGTTTTTGAAAAATTAATAAAAACGATTTAAAATACAAATTTTGAAAATCAATCATAAAAAATGGGCCAATTTTATTTGGAATAAACCTAAATTTCGAAATATAAAAGGAAGAATAAAATAAGTTTAATAAAAAAAAGAGATATTAATAAATATATATCAAATTCAATTAACACGGAGGAGCTAAAATTTTGAGAGCTAATATTTTAAAACCTACTCGTGCGATTTTTACAAAGCTTGGCAATTTGGAGTAATTTGAGTCGTAGAACCGAAATATGGAAGACATGGGCATGAAAAGTCCAATTTTGTGTCTAAATACTTATAGTGAAACAATGCTATATATCAGACATGTCTAAACTGCAGTTCGCGAGCTAGTTGGGATCCTTTGCTATCTGGAATACGACTTGTTTTGAATAAATGCAGTTTAATTTTTTAATACAAATGGAATTTGAAATACAAATTTTTCAGTGCCACGCCTTAATTGAAAATTTAATTTCTGATTTTATGTATGTAAGAATTTGATAGATTTCAAACTGCTCGCTGCTGGCTTATCATCAGGGCAAAAAATGCGTAAAATTGCAAATTTTTCTCTTTCTAGAAAATACACTCACGTTTGTGAAAATTGCAACACCAAGAAGGAATCGTCATAATTGAATGCAATTTAATACACAGTTGAGTGGTAGTGGTACAAATAAATGATTAAATGTTCAAAGCAAACAAACAAGAACAAGAGATCAGAATCAGTATTTTGTGTGGCCACCACGCGCCGCAATAAGTGCTGCTACACGACGTGGCATGGAGTCAAACAAAGTTTGAATGTCTGACTGAGGAAGAGCATTCCATATCGTTTGTACGCGTACCCAAAGTTCGTCTGCAGACGCAACAGGACGAGGATCACGAGCAAGACGCCGACCAATGACATCCCACACATGTTCAATTGGCGACATATCCGGGGAACACGCAGGCCAAGGAAGAAGCTGTACCTGCTGCGCTGCAAAGAAGGATTTAACAATCCGAGCAGTATGAGGGCGGGCATTGTCCTGTTGAAATACAGCGCCTGGCAAGCTTTGAAGGAAGGGAACAGCTTCGGGCTGTAGAACTTCACGGATATACCGGTTGCTGTTCAGATTGCCCACAATTCGTAGCAATTGAGATCGTCTATGATATGCTATGGCGCCCCAGACCATAACTCCGGGTGTTCGTCCACTGTGGCGTTCGATAATGCACTCCGGAAGGTGGCGTTCACCGGCATAGCGTCTGACACGAATGCGGCCATCATGGTACCACAAATTAAAGCGGGATTCGTCAGAAAACACGACATGCTGCCAATCAGCACGCCAGTCTCTATGCTGATTGGCCCATTGTAGCCGCAGGCGGCGATGGTCGTGCGTTAGGGGGATCCTGTATAAAGGAGTCCGTGCGCGCAGTCCACACTGCAGCAGACGTCTACGAATTGATGAAGCACACAATGAAACACCTGTAGCTATTGACCACAGTGCTGCCAATTGTCTAGAGGAAGCTGTACGGTCCGTCCGCGCCATGCGGACCAGGTGTCTATCATCGCGAGCTGACGTCACATTTCGGGGTCCACTCCCGGATTTCCGAGTTGTCCGACACTCGTCCGTCCACTGCTTCCAAACGCGCATCACTGTGCTGCTGTTACGCTGCACACGAGAGGCTACTGCACGATACGACAATCCAGCTTCACGAAGGCCGATGATTCT
Organism: Stegodyphus mimosarum; assembly: GCA_000611955.2. NCBI lineage: Eukaryota > Metazoa > Arthropoda > Arachnida > Araneae > Eresidae > Stegodyphus > Stegodyphus mimosarum. The sequence goes on from KK120206.1 coordinate 60,408, forward strand.
CCCTCGTTCAAACTCTGTAAGTTGTTCAAATCTCGCTCTCTTTCGTCGACGAGGCATAAGTACAGATTGAGTTAACGTTTACCACTAGCAGATAACCACCGATAACCATACACGCCTCGCTACAGCCGTCTATTTATTCGGATCCATCAGCCGTTCAGAGGGCGCTGCTCAGCATACGCATGCGCTACGGATTTGCAATTCTAATCATTTGCATATCATGCGCTACTTTGCATTTCCTGAAAATTTCAGCTCACTCGCGTAAGTCCTTCATGGTGTTGCAATTTTCACAAACGTGAGTGTACTATTCCACTTATGTTACTTTTGAACAGCTAATGTTCATCGGAATACACGAATACGATGGTTATCTAAAACGGAATGCTAATATTTTTTATTTAATTATTCTCAATAATGTTTTTTTCTCTCAAATTAATTTTACTTCAGGCAGTATCTGTTAACATTTCTATGTGATCCCACTGTTCACAATCGTTGTGATCCACCTGAAGGATTTGCTTCGTTGTAGGGTACTACTTTTATTCGGTTCTTGAATGGCGTGAGTAACTGCTAAAGAAGCTGTTTCGCCTTGCAATAGACAAAGAGCTCTTTTAATCCGTGGAAGAATTTTACGAGGAATTTATTTTTGATGGAGTGAACCTTTAGTCTCTTAGGAGACTTGTCTCAGTTTTCTGCAGAATTCATTCAAAATTAAATTTCCATCCCTAAGCAAGTAAAGCATTTTTATGCAGTCGCTTCACAGACTTTGCAACCATTCATAATAATATACTTAAAGGAATAATTTTCCACATGGAATTCGTATCTTTCGTAATAATTCCTTGGTAATTCTTGGCAGAGATTATAATTTATTTCACTAATGGTTGCGCATACTGAAATATTTGGAGTCATGGGAAGAATCGCTTGTTTGAAAAGATTTAAATTTTAGTCAAAATGTTTATTTCCCATTTTATCAAATATTGTTATTCCAGGTACAGATCATTCACCTAAATCATCAAATCTTCATATCAATAATGCTGTATCAAGCAATGAGGGATCAACAGTACACAAACGTCTCTTTTCTTCAAAGTTTCTGTTAAAATCGGCACATTGATATTGGTGAAATATTTTTCGCTTGCGATATTTTCTCGCATTTTTCGATGTCTTGTTTGATGACCTTCTTTTTTTCTATCTCGCACTAGGTTAGAGGCCTTTTGCTGCCCTGTATTTCTAAAGTTTGTCACCTCTTAGTACAGCTGCTCTGCCGAAAACATGGCGGCAAAATCATCGGGGACGTAATCGTCGCGGAGAAAACAACGTAAACCCAAAACGTCATGGTACAAAACATCGTGGGAGAAAATAAAGCAAAGAGAAAACACTGCAGTTTCAAAACACAGTGGCAGAAAATATCTTTATAAAAAAAAAGCTGTTCAAAAACTTCGCAGTTTAAAAATATCGTTGTCGAAAATTAATATCGTGGTAAAAAATAAAGGGCCTATAAATTATCGCATGAAGATAACATATCAGATATGCGTTTTACAGACAAGAGAATGTAGGTATTCCTTACAAGATAAATGATTTTTAAAAATCGTATAAGTAACCTAATAATATAAGCGCTTATAAGATTAATAATTAATATATTATATAACAGTGTCTCTTTGTTTTTTAAATTGCATCTAGTATAAGAAATATAAGGAAAATATTATAGAAACTAATAATGCCAAAGATATTAATAATGTGCAATTCTCTTACCTCATTATTTCTTTCTTTCACATTACATCTGTTATGCTTAAGTATGGCTAAAATTTAATTCCCTCTTTCTTCGCTTTTTTTTAATATGCGTGTGTCCCACTTTGTATGTTACATTATATAGAACTCTAACAAATCTCCGTCTATTTGTAACCAGGCTTTTTATTAAATGAAGAGGTGTACATGGCATTTCTGGTAATCATATGACTTGGCTAACTGGCAATTCTAAGAAACGCTGGGAACCCATGCTTGAAGAATTTTAACTTATTTGTAAAGTTACAGCAGGCGGTGCTTATAACAAAACAAAAAAAAAAAGACTTAACATACAGGTTTCAAAATCATATTATTGACTTTGTCCAAGTACTATATTTCTAACTAAACGTTCTCTACAGAAAAATCCATATGGATGGTACGTAAAATAACTCAAAACAAAGAGTTAAATTATAATAAAATCTAAGCTTTCAGATTTTATATTACGCCCAAAGGGGCGTTTCCGTAACGTTTCGCATGTTCCTTTATTTATTAAATATCATGCTTTTCTCACTTAAACCGCATTAAATTCAATTCAATAGAAATATTACAAACTATTTAAAAACAGCATATCTTTAGAATTTTCGATAGACAGACTCGATAAAAATCTGGCGCTTGAGATAAAAATGTTTTTTTCTGTACAGTATTGCCGTTGCTCGCTTTGAAATTGTCGAGTTTGTTAATCAAAAATTGGTTAAAGGTTTACAAAATAGGAAATAGATAATAAAACAAATTCGAAATTCGGACTTCTGGGTGCCCACGTTTGAGTTGATGATTCTGTTATTCAGATTTTGATGCCTCTAGGTACCGCCGTTTTTTCACAATGCAAGAAACGTTCATACATTCATGCAGATTATTTATTATTTAATTTTTTTAAATATAATACTTGGCGATAATATTTGCTGGCAACAAGTTGAAAAGTTAAACATACATTTTTATTGAATCTAATAGCCCTTCTGGGCTACGGCCTCTTTCGGCTAATAAGCTGATTTTAAAATAAATAATTTAACAAACCCTTCCTTTACTAATCCTGTGTTAAATTATAATTTCAGAGAAATTCTTAACCTCTAATCTTAAAAGTTAGCCGTGTAGTTTCTCGAGATAAGTTCTTTTTCTCATAGCATATTACAAATCCTCCAACATAAATAATTACCGAGCGTTCAAAGGCGAATTAAGAACCATCGCTCAGAAGGGCATAATAATGAATGGAGCCAAAGAATGCATTATGCTATTCATATCCTTCTTCCGTCGATTGACTTTCCACCTGGATGATACAATGCAGATGATTACAAAAGCACTCGTTTTATGAATGGCTTTTATTATTCAAGGGGAAGATTAATAACAGACATGTCTTTTTTGAAGTGGATACTCCGTGGTAGTTTGCTTCCTTTGGCGAAGTTTCTGACAAGTGCAATAACTGTCGTTAATACTTACTTGTGCATGAAACTAGAAATTTCTGTAATAAATGTGAGGCAGATATAAATGTTGAAATGTCTCTTTAACTATACTCTCCGAACATTTTTTAAATTCAGTTTTATGCGATTACTTACGCATTAAATGTTTGGCGCTAGGCGAATATTTACTGACAAATTACTGAAGCCTGAAGCAAATTAGGGAATAAAGGATATAGTTCGTTCGTATTTCGGGGGTGGGATGTAAAGAAAGGAAACTTCTCAGTACAAAACAGTTTAAAATTTTGCCACTTCTGCAGATAGTGTAATCTGCGCTTTATCTTTTACTATACTGTAATAAGAACGAATAAATTAAAAAATTATATGGGAAGCATCCATGGAATATACTTGGTTTCATGCATATGAAGAGGTGCACGAGATTTCTTTTCTTCAAACTGAAAACGTATTCTGTCTGCGTTGCAATTAATTTGAACAGATAAATAAAGAAAGAAATACAATAAAGAAAACAGAAAATTTAAAGCTATTCGTCAAGCAAAACAGAAATCTCAGCTACAAACATTTATGCTAATTTAATTTCCTTAATTTTATAGTTTTATAAATGAATCTAAGGACTGGAGGGGTGATACAGAATTAATACAGAATACAAAATTCTTATAAGGTATCCTGCCGATTGAAAGTTCTTACTTTGAGGATGTTTTGAGCTTTGTTGCAGTTGCTGTCACCAATTTCATTTGTCTGACAACAGTGAGCACAAGTCCACGACATTCATTTGTGGCAAAGAGTCAAATGAGTCTGACGTTGGTAAGAGTCTTGAGCATTATCTAGGTGACACACAACTTTAGCTGAGTTCCACCTAAATTTTGAGAGAGAGATAGCATCCCGGGGAGATTAGTCCGAGGGTCTCCCACACCTCTTTCCCTATTACCAACCTCCTGAGAGGACTTTTGGTTCGTCGCAGGAGAGGATTTCCGGCTCGCCGCATATTTAGAGTGACCCGTACTCCATGCCTTGCAGCAGAATTCGAAGCCCGACCTTTCGGTACGGCACTCAGAGTCACTATCTTCTGTCTAGGTTGGATAACTTTTCTTTTTATGTTACATAACCATGAACCGCTTTTCTTTATATAGTTCTACTTATAGCATTTACCTAAAGGTCAGGCGGTTTCGAAGGCTTTTTCGTAATAAATAAACTGAATTAATTAATACTCGAGATGGAAATGAATCTTACATTAATACAACGAGTAGAGTAAAACGGTTTTAACGAAGAAGCATTTGCGTTTTATTACTTCGAGAAGAAAATGCAACACATTTTATCAAATAATCGTAATTTATCAAATGTTACATATATTAATTCTCACTTATCATTCTTAACGTAACCTTTCGAAACTCTCTAATGTAACGTGCGAGAAAAAATGAGCTGGCATCCACTGGAAAAAATTCTTGCTTCATAGGCACCTCAGAATTTTTATGTGTGGCAAGCTAGGTATATCCAAGTTCTGAAGATGTAAGATGGTGAGTAAAGAAAGCTCGGAGATTTAACCGCAGACTTCTCGAATACGCGTCGCGTATGCTGCCAGTCACACCAGAAAAGCTTACGGAAAGGAAGGGAAAATACTCCATGTAAAGAGGACTGAAGATTAGGGGACCCAATCGCCAAATCCTGGTGGTAACGAATTATCGTTCAAAATCTATTGGTTCGGGCGCCATTTGAGACATTCGAATTTCTTCATGTGAGGAAGCAGGGATTCGTATACCGGACCTGCCGAATACGCTTTGAGCGTGCACCAAGAAGGCATGCGGAATGGATGGAAAAAATACCTTATGTCCCTTTTTGATTTAGAGAAATCTCTTTTAAGTTGTATTAATAGTTCACCAAAATGAGGTGGAAACTTCATCTGAATCGTAATCGTAATCTGAATGTCTTAAGAGCTAAGCTTTAAATATCTTTTTCCTAGGCTGAATAATTAGGAAACAGCACCTAAAATAAACAAGATATATTTTTAATACACTTTAAAAATCGTGAGTTCCTAAAAATTATTGCAAGGTTTTTCTGAGTTTTAAAAACGAATATTCTATTTCCTCATTATTCACAACTTGTAAAAACACGTTCATGTGCGTGGGCTACTGAATTCCATACTATAAAAAATGGGGACGCATATTCAAAGCAACAAATTTCTAGGATTTTAAAATTTTGTTCAGAATGTTTTGAATCTGCTTTATGAGTTTGTGATCTTCCATCAAGTCGGCACTGATAACGCTTATCAGGGTTCAAAATGTGTACTGCAACCAAAGGCTTTTGCTGTACAATGTTTGTATGTCTAATATTTCAATATATTATAATCCTACAATTTGTCAACAAAATGCTGCAGAAGGTGCTTTTAGTACTTATAAGCATAAGCATTGTCTAAGTTCGAAAAATGATTTACTCGAAACTTTAGATAAAGTAATGGCTGTAAAGACCTTATGTGATGCTATGGAATTATGAACTGCGCACGACTATACGCAATGGAAGGGTGTGAAGTTTTACGCTTTAGACTCAAACCCACAGGAGCTTAATATTGCATAAACCTGTGTAAGGTGCCTTTAATATCACGGCAATATGAATCTGAAATGCGTTTGCATATGCTACTATATATTAGGTTCTTGCAATTATGTTTACTATTTTTTATGGGTCTTCGAATTAGCTATTCCATACGTCAGAGGGTTTAATAAGCTCAATGGATAAGACTTCTGAACACAACTAGTTCGACCTGAGTTACAGTCTCTACGAGCGGGTTGGCTGGATAGGCGCATTTGCAAAGTGATTACGAATGCGTTTCTCTTAGAAATCGTTTAAGAGAAAATCTTTCCCTTAACAGATACGCTAGAAAAACATGCACGACGAAATCCGATGAGTCCCCAGATAGCTGTAGGAGACCCAGCAGACCATCTCTAGGTAGTGACAGATTATTGTCCGTATGATGGACGTTGTTTAGTTTGGCCGCCGATGTATAGATTATTAAGCTTTTCGAAAGAAGAAATGCGAAAAATCAAATGTGTTTTCGTTGAAATCCGAGCCATGGATTTTCATTGCTAGAAGGATTAGAAGGATATGTTAACCAATTACACAGCAAAACAATGTGCAGCCGAATGTATAAAATTACTTACATATTTATCATTTACAACATTCCATGAAATAGGATTTTTGAGCAAAGTAGATCGGCTGCTTTCTGTCCTTTACTCATACTATCCGCTATTTAACAGCTCGACAAGGAAGGCTTAGGACAAAGGGATAAATGTTGACGAAAATAAGTCAGGTATTTTAAGGAAAATAAAATGCTCTGAGGATAAATTTATATTGTTATAAAGTAACTTAAGATAACTCAAATTTTATTTCGCGTATTCGAGAAGTGCAGAAATTCGAGTCCCGGCAAGTTCATTGCTGATTTTTCCTTTCCCTGCTTCAAAAAATTTAATGACTACAATGGCGCCGAACTAAAAGATCGTAGACAATAATTCGTCACCACCTGGCGATTCGGTCAGCTAATCCTCTGTCACCCTTAAAAGGGGGAAGTATATAAGTTATTTTCTTCCTCCTTCTAACATTGTGGAGTTACGGTAGCATATTCAGCCCGTATTCAAGAGATCCAAGTTCGAGTCGCGGCGAGGGCATTACTCATTTTTCATATGCTCCTGCTTCAAAGTAATCCTAATGACTCTAGATACCCACCGCCGGTTCTCAATTGTTTTGTGTATCTGGGTATATATGTATAATTCGCTCTTAAGCGGTAACACGTATCTTTGAATAAGTATTTTAAGGAAATAATTGATTAAGAAAGCGTTGGATATTATATTACTCATTTTATCTCAGTTTCGTGATATTACATTTCTTACCCAATTATAGATGCAAAAGCATATTTCTTGAACAACAACAAGCATTCAAAAGGTGTTTGCATTTTTTACGTCAAAACAAACGTTTGTATTTAATGTTACAATAGTTACTAAAAATTATTAGACGTCCTTTGGATTTCGTATAATTAGAAAGAAACGTATTTGTCAAAAGTATACACAATAAGCTATTAAATTAAATCTAATATTAATAATTTTTTAAATAAATAAGTCAAAAGATAAACAGATGGATGTTTTAAGCTTAATTGAAGGTTAACATGCGAAAGAACTTCATAATGGTATTTCATTATTAAATTACACAGAAAGAGAAGAAGATGTCGAGTAAAGCATTGTAAAACTATTTAAAAAGATGGATATAAGACGTCTAGAATGACAAATAAAACACAAATAATTTTGAATCCGTCTGAAAGAAAAGACATTTTGCTTTATTTAAAGAAAAGATTGAGCATCAAAACACAAAACACATGCAGCCAAATGCCTCCAGAGTTATATTAAGTACGAAACCTCTCAAAGCTGATTGTAAGCACATTTCTTGAGATAATTTTTCCTGGAAACCTCTTCTTTAAACTTTCTGTTTTAGCTATCAGTAGATGCCGTTAAAAGTCTAGACACGATGGATGAGCGTTTAAAAACTAAATTAAGCATCTGATTGACATTTTTAACTTTTGCTGCTGAGGTCGGAAAGTTTTCAAGACTTGGCAAAGATACCATCAATTGTTCATCCTATGTTTACTTCGATGGCGTTAACCTTAGTAACAAATGTGTTAGAAAATGAGTTTATACATTTTGATTTAAATAAAACAATTAGTGACTTAAGTGAATGACTTAAGTGAAAACGTAAGTGAAAGAAAAGAATTTCGTTTTTTTTAATGTCACCATATTTTAAACTCTTTATTGCTTTCTGTAAACGTTTTTCATCATCTGACTAATATATGTATATATGTATATTAGAAAGGCCGGCGGTCATACGAAATGACCGCTGTTCTAGATATTATAAATTGTAATTAAAATGATTTGTGCAAAGATGTCTGCTAATTCAAACCGAATTACTCAGGGCGGGCGGCGAGGTCGCCCCTTTGCTTACTGGCCCACGGGGTTTACCCCTTCTACTTGCTTAAATTGCTTAAACTAGAGTGCAATGAAGGAAACCACTGGCGGTACACTTCTTAAGAGCCACCGCTAGCTCAATAAATAAAGGTGAATTTAAATAATAAAATGTTAATTCACATGTCAAAGATCTCTTTGCACACAACATTTCTTGTGTAGATCTTTCCATCATTTTTAAGCTCGTGATTGCTAATGGAAACAAATGTTCAGGTTCCCTCAATTTCTGTTCAGCTGAAAATTAACTTTAAAATACAATGTCGGAATAAAACCTGGTAAATTTTAAACTATTTACCCGATAAGATATTTAGCATAGGAGTTTCGGTAAACTTACCTGATGAGATGGATTACGCACAATTCGTTAGTTGGTTTCGTCTCTTTTAATTTCTCAACGTTTGCAAGTTTCTAGGTAATTCATTTGTAAATATAGTTAAATGCATAATAAGCAACAATTGCATGAATTAAAAGTATTTAAATGTTCTTAAATACAGTGGTAATTTAATTAAAACAATGATAACTGCATGCATGGTATCAGTGTGTATGGACTATTTGAATGCCGTGGCAACTTCAGCCCATTGGCTAGTACAGTTACGCAAGCACCCAATAAACTATCGGCGACAAACAGACATTTAGCCGCATATAATAAAGACTTCACACATTGGCTAATACAGTTACGCAAACAACCAATAAACTATCGGCGACAAACAGAAACTTAAGCCGCATATAATAAAGATATAATGCAAAATAAAATAAAAAGTATTACTGCGTGAGTACGGGTCCATAATAGATTTAATACACAAATCCCATAATCAATATATATTACAGAAGTAAGTGCGCAATGTGCGTGACGCTAAAACGCAGAAACGAGTCCCGATACAATCAAGGGAGGTGTACGTTGTGGTATTTCGTAATAAAAAGTTGATTTGATTTATATTTTATGGAATTCCCAAACGCAAAAGAGGAGTACATCTTGCCAGTTCTGAAGCAAAACGGCGAAAACAAAAAGAACAGCAAAAGAACGAAA
>KK120206.1:73074-101690 GCA_000611955.2 Stegodyphus mimosarum
TATATATATATATATATATAAGATTAAAGATTATATTATATAAAAATGATGACGTAGCTAAATCGGAGCTTAAATCGAAACGTTTTCTCTTGATAAGCTTCCATGTTTAAGGTACCGTTTTTTGTCTTTTCATCGTATGTAAACGCTATTAGACTCTTCTAGAAACTCTGTTGGTCTCTGTTGTATTCAAACATTGAGGAATATGATTTGTTGTTACCTAGGCTAGAAATGTTTCTAAAGCGAAACATGGCATTGTCATTGAGAATGCTTATACTTTAGATTTATGGTTCTGCCAGTAAGAAACCTTTACATGAAAACTTTGCATCTTATCTCATTTTTTACAAATTTCTCGAATCATAGAACTAGAGACATTTTTCTTATTTCCCTTATTCTCCAGCTGTTTCTCCTAAGGCTTCTGTGCTCCACCTTTTATTGCTACTTTTGAAGCCGTAGTAGTATTTCCGTTTTGATCTCAGTTTTATGATCTTTCGCGTCTTTAATTTTGACTTCCAAGCCCATGATTTTGCCTAAGAAATAAAATAACTTATATGCTAAAAAAGGATTCTAAGTATCATACTGCTCCAAGTTTCTGCCTGCAATCCAATCTTATCACAACTCCCTCCAGCCGGTATTAATGTCCTGTAAGTTTCTTGATGTCAAGCTTAGTTCATTAGATTTCAGAAATAGAACGTATTAGATTGATGTTTCCAGATGTTCCTGAGCGTTAATTATGTCGCATAGGTTATCTCAAAACATTTTTGGAAATCACATGTTTTCAACTTGTATGTTCACATTTTGAGACACTGTTCATCATCGGACAGTTTTTGATGTATAAGTAACACATTTGGTGTTTTCATTTCTTAGTAAAATAAACAGTTTTTCTTGTAAGGTTTATACTAAGTTTATTAACAGTTATTTTAAGTTTTGTATCTTTCCTATCTTATTCTAATTTCAGCTTACAATTCCCTGGCAGAATGTAAATTCAGAAAAGCAGTAAATGCAAATGTGTAAGATTACTATTTAAGTCGAGGTTTCACCGACTTCTAGAGAGAGAGTCTGATTTCCTGACTAGCTCGCATTTGCCCTTGGCTACGTTCTCTTTTAGTTACTACGCTCAGCCATACCTTAGGCCCTTGCTTAGATTCGCCCATTTAATTAATATTTAGGGGCCAACTATTTAGATTTCTGATAGCTTCGGCTATACCTTTCAGATAGCTTAGTTAAGCTAGTTTAATTTAATTAAAATTTCATAGTTATTTAAGTTCAAGCCCGAGTGGAGGCTTTGTGTAAAGTTCCAAATATGAACTGATTGTAAATATTCTGAAAAATAAAGGCTATTAAACCCTTCTTAAGTCTTACGTGCTTTGTTCACACACATAAGCGATTATTCGCTTGTTAGTGTTCGTGGGGTTCTAAGTTAGAACTTTAGAATTAAACAAGTAAAACCCCACACTCTGAACATAACGACTTGAAGAAAGTATAAAAATTTAGATTTCAAAACTCGTATAAAACTAATGTATTGAATTTTGTAGGGATTTATATTTATTTTAAATAACCAGTTATATTTAATTTTAAGTTACTTTCCTATAAGCCTTTATTCCCCTAATTGTCAATGCCAGAATATTTAAATTTGGTAGCCCGCGTAAGGAATGTAAATTCTACCAGTGGGAGAAAACATTTAAATATCGATGTTCTAAACGCAAGCTTCGGCTTAGCATTTATTGCTGGTTAGAAGTGGCTTTACAGCTATTATCTTGCTGCCACTAGACTCATCTACGCGCTGTAGGATACAGGATTGATTGAGTCCTGTAGTTTAATTCTACTATTTGTGACTATCTCCAACTTTAAGTTTTTGAGTCTATGACCAACGGGGGCGAAATTAAAGGCCAGGTAATGAATTTTATGGATTTGGTGTATATATGATGCTCGAGTGTGTATTTCAGCTACCAACCTTTGATTTCTTTTTACGCTTTTATTTTTAATGATACATATAGGAAAGAATAAACGTTTCAAATAATTTTCAAATTCTAAGACACGTTAATATTTGTATATATTTACTAATTTTCTGACTCTGTCAAATAGTTATGTGGGAAAATGCTTTCCAATGATGTAACTTAATAATCAGAAATAGCTTTTCGAAAGAATCCTTACTTGAATAATTAACACTTGAAGTAATTAATTTGAAAATGGCGAGATACATATTATGTATCTTAAACGAGAGTTACTTAAATATTCAGCTTGGAGCATGCTACTGAGAGGTATTATTAATTATCTGAGAAATAATCAATTTAGCAGAAGTATTTAATTTTCTAAGGCACATTAATAATTTAAAATATTTAAATTTTAAAGCAATAGAGAATTTCAAACAAAACTGTGTACAAGCACTTCCGTTTTTACATGTTATTTTTGACCAGATTTTTGATTTAACATAGAGTAGAAAAAATTTCCAAATTTCTTTTTATGCGATTTACTTTCGATGTTATCTTTCATTCGATCCCAAAAACTTTGCTTCAGTTTTGTCTTGAAAATTATATATATTCAAACGAAGTCTTATGAATTGTTATCGTAACCAACAAAGGACACGTTCTAATAAGTTGCTAGTTACCTTGAAATTTTAATAACTTTGACGTGAAAGATAGATCTATGATGTGAATAGATCGAAATCAGTTCCAAATTGCTTAATTAAGTTTTTATGACATTAATGATAGATTCAGATTTATTGGATATCATTGGATAAAGAAGAACTTTTTTTATGCACATTCCCAATGATTCCTGTCTTCCGTGTCTTCTGAGTCATTGTTAACTATTTAAAGGTCTAAAATAAGAATACAGCGAAATTTGAGGAGCGGTATCTGGCAAATAAAATGTCCCATAAATTCTGACTGCACGTCAGTCGAAGCGAAATCATGAAGATAATGCACTCAGTTTAATTAAATATTGAATTTGGCATACTTTATGAAAAAGCTAGTCAAATTTTCGGAAAGGCTATACCTTAACTAGCAAAGACTGTAATAATCACCATGTTAACTAAAAGATCTTTAAAATAAAAAAAAACATTTAATTGTTTATTGCTTTTAGCAGTATGTTTTTCAAAAATATTAGATGTGCTGCTTCATCGAGTTTTCTGAAATTTTAAACAGTTCTTTCAAGTTACACCTTTCTGATCTGCATGGAATGAAGGTATGCTAAATTTTGATAATAGAGGCATGCGATATTTATGCACTCCGTTGCGGATAAGATATGAAAATCGCATTCTCATGTGTAATAAAATGTTGATGACTATTTAAAGTTTAGTCAAATATGATTTAAATGATGTTTTTAAACTTAGCCGTTTAAATCTCAAACAAATTGAATGATAGCGGCGGAACGTATAAGATCGCTAACGAACTGCTTGAGAGTTTTACGAGTGTGCATCATGAACAGAGGCAGTTTCCTTTAGATAACCATGTGTACTGTATATACGAACCCTTTTCCCTTAGAAAGTCCTACAGGATGGCATCGCTTTCCTTAGGAAGATATCTCCAGTGTGCTTTGCCATAATTAACTAAACCGAAACTTAAATCTTAACAAAGTCCTTCTTGCAGTTCTTTCCCTTAGTCAGCTAGCCCTTAATCATTTACTTTAGTAAATATGCATGATTTGAAGGAAAATTAATTTCAGAAGACATGCATTCGTTACTGTGCATTGGCTACATAATATCTACTGTACTTGTAGGCAAATAATTGCTTCACACTTAGCAAATTACTGAGAAAGAACTCAGTAAAATTTTTATTAGGAAATCAACAGTTTTTAAAGGACCTTATCTAAAAAATGTATTATGTAATAATTAACAAACTGTACTTCTAATTAACAAGTTTGAATAGAAAATGATTTATAATAGGGAACAGTTTCTAAATAGGAGAAACTTCATGACTATATTGATGAGAATAGAGAAACTTTAAATACTCGAACTGTTGAGCTACTATTAAAAGTCTTGTTAAATTATTACTAGAGATAATGCAGCTATAGCGGAAAATTAAACAAATGAAATACAAACAAAAAATAATATTGTAAACAGCATTGATGGTAGACCATCTGAACAATCCTTGTAAATATCCACATTATTTCTTCTAACAACTTTTAATAAAACGACGTTTTCTGTTTTCATCGTATTTATTGTCTGTGTGTGTGTGTTTTGCGTTCAAATTTTACATTCCACCATGCGTTATATTACGAAATGTAACACTTTGGACATGTTCTATCACACCACATAGTTGTAACCATCTTTCCTTTCACATTATATAATACATTTTATATATAATTATAACATGAATTATGAAATTATTACATATTTCAGCTAAGATAGCTAATCAAAGAGACATTTAGAATTTAGAATTGTAAAAATGTTGGACCGTTATCTCGAAGCAGCAGCAGCGTCATTCGCATGCGGATTTAAGACACAACCGCATTATATCAAATCTGTATTATATCAAGCAGCGAATGAATAGAGCATTTCTGCTGAGCTACAGAATACCATCCCATGCCTATCATAGGCATTAAAATAGAAGAAATTAATCTAATTAATTAGCGATACATAATGATTGGATAGCCTATTATATAGGACAAATAACTTCACAAGAATGTAGGTTTTTTTTACTCATACTGAAGGGTTTCCCAGAAACACTTAAAGTATTTCGATATCCCTTCCATATTCCTTTTCTCATTAAAGGGTAAAAGTTCTCTTTGATGGAACTGCGTCCTTTCATTAGCCGGCGGCGTGCCTAGTGGCATTATGAAATCGAATTTGTTTGCGAATTACACCGAATTCCTAAGGGTAGCGCTTCATCAGCCACATAGGCCTTTTCCAATTTCCGATCGATCAAGACGTGTGTGCATCGATGTGTACAGAGTGTTTCTTATCATCGTTTAGTGGACCATTTATTACCTTGGTCTTTAATGCTATGCATCGGCACTAGAACAAGCAAGAGTGTTGGGTTTTCTTTATTTTTGCCGTTCCCTTGAACATCTAATCTATATTTAATGACGAAGTGCTGCGTCAACTAAGATTGAAGGTGGATCATATTTGCGGCTCGGCAATTTCCTCGTTTCTAGGTTCAATTATTTGCTTTGACGGGAATTTAAGAGATCTAACACTTTCAGCTAACAGAAAACCACCGGCACTTAAGGATATGCGAAGGCAATAAGATAAAGGAAGTTCATTCGCGTCATACTTCATTCGTGTCCAAATGTAATTTCGAAACAATTATGAATTTGATAAAATACAATTTCTATTCCGTACTAAACAGTCATAACGGTGCTAAGTATATTAACGCTTTGGATATTATTATGAGCGAACATAGTTATAATTTTCTAGAGAAGCACAAAAGAAAAACGATAGATAAAATTTCTGGAGGTATTTCGAAAATAATTTTATAAAACATGCATATTGCATAATTAAGCATGTACAAAGACAAGCGGTCTTTTTTATTATCGGTGCTTATATATACCATAAGAACTATTTATACTTTATGAATTATTTGCTATGTTTCTTATTTCTCTTTTATATTTTGCTTACGTATAGAATATTTTTGATTGATATAAACGAAAAGGTATTTTTAATATCCATTACTTAATTTCTATATTTGATCAAGAAGTTTCGGAATTTTCTCTTGGAGAACATCACTTTTAGAATAATGCCTGTTTAATACAGCATTTCATTAATGAAAACTAAGCCTAACTTTCAAAATTTAATTGCCTTACTAGTGTGCCCAAATGGTTTAAGGCCGTTGAATGCTAGTTCGACCTGAGTTTGATCTAAGTGGAGTGGTTGCACAGTTCAATTTCGTGGTTTTCATCTCGTGAACACATGAACACGAGTTTCAGTTCTCTTCGAAAGTCCTCCATGAAAGCATACCTTCTTTTAGGCATATAGTACTAGTGTGGTCTGTCACATTCCAGTAATCGTTATTCTGCATTTAATTTATAAATAGTACAAATACCTCTATAGAGGCAGCGTTATTCCTTGCAGCATTATAGCGTCTAAGAGTTATAATCGTTAGCGGAGGCTGACTGCTAGCTCTAAAGTAAGGGCGCGGGTTCAACCTTTGAGTAAGATGGTATATGCGCTTTTCCTTTTTCTCCCGGGTCAAATGTCACGAAAGCGAAAACAATTAGCAGCAGACATTCTTCTGTCTTAAGAATTCGTTTTTTAAACTGAAATATATTTGAAAGTAACGGTATACTTTTTAAATATCTTATATTCTTCTTTTATATCCGCATTCCTTATATAACATTTTAAGCATACATTTCTGTGTGGGGATTAAACGGATCTTTCAGTACTATATCCGATAGATTTGCATTTATTGCTCGTCGGAAAGGCAAGAATAATTCTTAATAAAACATACTTAAAAAGGAAAACTAATTGTACCAAGGATTAAATACTTTATTCAGTACATTCATAATTCCTACCTAATATATGAGAGAGAGTTACCCTAATTGGACCACAGTCTAGGTAGGACCATATTATGTGTTTGCCCTGTACAAAACATTTACTTCGTAAAATTAGTAATTTAGGTTGCATGCGAATAAACTAGGCTGACGAAATCTCTTTTATGAGAAAACGTCTTCTGACTCCAGCTGGTGAATATGTATTGGCATTTAAAAATCATCAAATAAATATTTTAAATAAAAATGAAAATTTCTTAGTCTCTTTTCAACGTAAAGAGAAACATGTGTTTTTAAATCTTCGGAAAGTAATCTTTTACGGAAAATGCAATAAATAGTCCTACGATACCAAGAGAGATTTTTAAATGACAATGAAATAGTCACTGTGTTCCTGTTACGTATCTCCAAGTGAGAAAAATTAAAATATTAAGGATATGCTTACAACATATCAAACCGACCAACACTAAATCCAAAATTCTGTCTTTGTGAAATGAAAGAACAGCCCAGAAAACAGTACTAATAAAAATCAATCAGTCATTAACTAAAATGAGAGCAAGAGAAAGAGGATAAAATGAATTAAATAAGCCTAATAAGTACTAGCCTAAAAAACTAAGAATAAAAATTAAGACTACTACTTTGTATTGTATTTGAAAACGCAAATGTAAAGAGATGCTACAGTGCATAAAATATCACTTTTGAGCCCATACATAGTATACTCGTTGATTTTTCACTGTTCTAAATTGTATTTTTCAAAAATAGTTAACATTATTTTGAAAATTATAAATAGTAGCTTTGATTCTACTGCTCGTTTTTTCTACACATGTTGCAATATTTCAAAGCATTAAAAGTTTCAAGTAGTTGGCAATTCGACCCCACTTACTTATTTTCTTAGCTTTAAAGGCACATTTATGAAACTGCGCATATCCACAGTCGTAAGGTGTTTAGCATCGCAAGGATATCCTATATTATTAATTAATAAAATAAAATATATTTTATATGATACGGTAACAAGGACTGTTACAGTTCAAGTGAAATGATCACGCCGCAACTTAGGTTTGAGTAGTTTGCTTCTAGTGATACGGATAAACAGCATGTGTATTCAGCAACAGATTTTAACAACCATTTATAAAAATCTGTCCGAACACACTGTCTAAATCAGATCTTGCTTTTAATATTGTCATGAAACCCCTCCGTCTATACGCATTGTATTTCTTCTAAAACTAAAGAGAGGGACTGGTCAACGCACGAGTTGGCCTTCGACAGAGACATTAGTCATACGGAGTTTAGATGCCAGGATACTAGAGCTATGACAATGAGATAGGTACCTGACCAAATGTAGCTTGGAAATTACTAAAAGATAACAGTGCACTTTGTTTTACAAAAGACTTCAGTACACGAGTCACTTTGAGCAATCAGGAAGAGGCAAAACACTAACGCGCTGTATGTACATAGTTAAATTGCAGCTGGGCATAAGCTAACGCGGGAGGACATATCACGTAAAAAAATGGGCTGTTAATAAACAAATAATCAACTGGAAATTTATGTATTAATACTGAATTATATACACAGTGAATATAGTCAATAGCGTTGAGTATAAAGGGAAGTGTGCCGCTTTACTTCTATTGCTGCAGGAAATTTATGTTGCGAACTTGTTTGAGGCAGGCTGCATGTGGCTTGACATGGACGAGTAGGCAGTGGCACAAAATGTAATACTGCGGTACTTGGCAGTGGAAACCTGATATTGGACAGGTCAGGGAGTTACACCGGAATGCTACACAGCAGGGAGGGGAAAAAACAAGGACAGTTTTATATCCCTCGTTTCATTTAGCCAATTGACGAAATTCAAATTGCGTTTTTCATGTCTCGAAAGCACAACTTAGGATATATATTAGATTTATATATATAGCATTATTCTAACGTAGGTATTTTGACACAAAATCCTACATTTTCTGAAATGACATGCCAATGGTTTTCCACCTTTCGATTCTACGACTCAAATTATGCCTAAATATTAAATTTTGTAGAATCTGGAGTGAAATTTAGGGAGAAATTCAAATACAGGGTTATTCAAAAAGAAAGAGCAGATTACAAACATGTATTTCTTCCAAACTACAAAAGATAGAAACAGGATTCTAACGTTAATGGATAGAGAAAAGTGTACAATTTATTATTAGTACGGGTAAAAGTTCCAATCATGGCCGCATTGGCGTTGTTATTTGTTCTGGTATTATTTGTCGTTTGGAGCCCAAAGAAAGCAACTTCGCGAGCAAGCAAAGGACTTAAAATTCCTCAACCAACGGTATGGCGAGTTCTAAAACATCGTCTGCACATGAAGCCATACAAACTGCAGTTATTGCAAACATTGCATCCTGACGTCCACAACAAAAGGTACGAATTTTGCAGTAGCATGTAAGATGATATGGAAAAAGACAGGTTTGCTAAATGATTAATTTTTTCCGATGAATCCACTTTTTATCTTTCACACACGGTGCTCATATTGAATGCATACCATAATTGTAAACTTTTCTCTATCCATTAACGTTAGAATCATGTTTCTATCTTCTGTAGTTTGGAAGAAATAAATGTTTGAAATCTGCTCTTACTTTTTGAATAACCCTCTATTTATCTTGGCGTATTTTTTTCAGTTTGCGCCAAGAATAATTTGCTTGGCGAACTTCTTAACTTATAGCAAACTAATTTCCCTTTCGTTTTTGGCACTGCAGACGAGCGCAAAAAAAATCATCTTTCATACTTTAAAATAATTTTAACCAAAGTACGTGAACCACATTTGACTTTATTATTGCTCAAACAAAAAGGTGCTAAATTTCAAAACTCTCCAATGTGTAACCTCATGTATGTCTTAGAAAATTATGAATAAAAAACTGTAATTCTTTGCAGGTGTGCTTAGAAGTAAGTCTACTTTAAGAGGATGTTAAAAATTTGATAAGCTATAACACAAAAAGCTTTTCGAAAAATTTATAAAAAATATTTAAACATACAAATTTAAAAAATAATCATAAAAATATGCGAATTATATTTGGGTTAATTATATTTGGGTTTAGGAATTATATTTGGTTTTGAATTCTGGAAAAAGGAATCCAGTAAGTTTAATAAAAAAAAGGATATTAATAAATATATATCAAATTCAATTAACACTGAGAAGCTAAACGTTTGAGAGCTAATGTTCTAAATATTATTCGTGAGATTTTTACAAAACTTGGCAGTTTGGCATAATTTGAGTCGTGGAATCGAAATATGGGAAAACATTGGCATTTCATTTCAGAAAAAGCCCGATTTTTGTCAAAATGCCTATGTTAGACTAATGCTATGCATAAATCTAATATATATCCTAAGTTTCGAGATATGAAAAACGCAAGTTGAATTTCGTCAATCGGCCTGGTAGAACGGAAGATATAGGAATTGTCCCAATTTTTTTTCGAAGTGTACATCTGTTAAATGGAGAAATACCGAATAAAAAAGGATTCTGAGGAGATTACACATTTCAGTACCTTTCCCTTGCACTCCAAAAAAATCAAGGCATGGATATTATACTAGCATGCATGGTATTCGGAATTGTATTTGTGTTAATTTTGTTTTTGCTGACTGAATTTGAATTTCAGTAGCATATATTCTTTCGCAAATGCATGGCCGTTTGTAGAAGAAACGCAAGATAATACAAGGTCAATCGAGTTATTGCCTGAAATGTTAGGAATCTCGCAATAATGTATTACAAATAAAATGTGTTCACTTTTCGTTTTTGAAAAATTCAAGTTCTAAATCTTTAAAAAAAGACTTCTGGGAATGTATAATTGAATATCACCTTAATACAGCAGAAAAGCTTGTTTTGATGAGGAAATTCACCCCGCTTTTAAAGATCGGACTGTTTAATTGACTGCTGTGGAGATGTTTTAAATTATATCAATAATTTTCCTGATGTTTTAGATTGTTTATTGAACCTCGTACCTATTTTTGAACTTTCTTTAAGAGACTTAGAGAAAGATTTTATGATATGGCAGTCACATAAAATATTAAAAAGAAGGAACTTTAAACAGTGTAAACTTTTCAATGAAATGCCCTAAAACTTCTTATGTAATTAATTTAGGGGAATTACAGAAATTAATGATGCCTTAATAATTACTACGGGTAATATATTAATAAATTAATATTTAGGAAGTGGATACTAAAGGGAATTATATATTAATTTTCCTAATCGATAATGTTCAATTTTTGGATTAGTGAAATATTTAAAATATGAGAATTAAGTTTTACATTTCCTATTAATGTATTCAAACATTTACAGATTTCCTAGTCAAAGGACGTTTATGAAATTAGTTAGGAAATTTATGAAAGAATTAGCACCGAGCACATTTATGAAATGAATTACTAGGAACACATTTAGAAAGTTTCAAAGAGAACTTTCGCTTATTAAAAATCTCCTATGAATTAAACAGAAGTCTAAATTATTGAATAATTCATACTTAAAATTACTAAGATGGAAATTTAAATAATGATCATTGTTTAAAGTAAAGGATTATTAACAATTTATAATATAAATATATGAGAACTATGTTCATAACTCTGAGAGCAATAATTTTAATATTTTAAGAATGATATTATTAAATATTTTGGTTAGTAAAATTTAGTGGTTTTGTTAATATATCAGAATATTGTGTTGAATTATACATTTAAGAAACTCCTGGAATCATTTTATCAAATACGTGAAAATATTTTGTAATCTTACTAAAGTTATACTTCGCTTTTTAATGAAATAAAGAGTCTCCATTAATGCAAATCAAACATGTAAAAGCGTTAAATAGGAGTTTTTATTTAAATTCATTTTTTTATTTAAATTGCAGACGTTGTAGATAAAAGTAATAAAAGACTTTACATAACTTTTCTGGAGTTCATAAGTATTTTGCAAAAGCAGCAAGCTTACTAATACTTTAAAAACTCTTAATATCTGATTACTTTGTTAGTAGAATAGTTAAACCCTTTGTGGTATTTATTTATACATCCACTAATTAATCTTAATAACTTTAATTATTATTTTAAAAGCCTTCTTTATATATTTTTACCAAATGTAAAACCCACAAATCATTTGAGACATTTTCAAAGGGTTAAGGTCCTTATAGAATCATTAGGTTATATCGATGTCAGCAAACTGAAAACATCCACACTGTCCGTCCTGGAATTCGAAATCTGGATCTTCTAAATACGAATCAAGGGGGCTTACATTTACACCACGAAAATATGTTAGAATTTACATATTTTAAGGTTACACTACAACGGACATTTGATAAAAGTTGAGGTTTCTTTAATAAACATGACAAAATCAGAAATATGCATGTAACTTCTGAAAACATAATTATTAAGTTTGATTTATGTGTTTAAGGAAAGGCTTGGAGTTAAAAACTGTATTAGGCTTAAAAACTGTATTAGGAAAACTGTATTAGGAAACTGTTAAAAACTGTATTAGGAAACTGTTAAAAACTGTATTAGGAAAGGCTTGGAGTAAAAACTGAATATTAAGAAAGTCACAAGGAAGGAAAATTACTTTTACAATCCTATTCGCGCCGCCCAGTGGAAACGCGATTAGTGATTCTGACTGCTGTAACCAAGGACCCAAGCTCAAATACCGGAGAAAGCATGGGTGGATATGTCCGTCTTCTCATAGAGGGCAATGGAAGTCCACCTGTTAGCTACGCCATAATAAAGTAACCACCGCTGTCGGCCTTAGTAGAAGCTGTGGCTTAGCAACAGCTGTGGGCGGCATGACATATAACATTTCCAAGAAGTTTATAGGTTCTTGAGTTCAGATGTAATAATTAATAATGAGATAACGTGAAGACCATATAAAGTTTTTATTTGTACGAAAAATAGCAAAATGTTGCCTTAAAATAATGCTGGTTGTTTCAAGGGAAGAATGTTGACTGAGTGTATATATTTTCGTTCCGATCGTAGCTCAGGAATTTGAAATGAAATTATAATGCTTTCTTGGTATTTAAAATTGTAATAAATATTACGAGCAGTTTTAAATATTGATTCCTCAAAGGATCCTCTCTGTGCACATGATTAATATTATATTACACAATCAAAACAATATAAATTTGTGTATTTAATTGGACATAAAACTTGAGTTTTCCGAAGTGTATATGTACTTAGACGTAAAGCAGTTTAAAAAACAGACTGGGATCTACGTATGTTTTAAGTACTGTCGTATGAAAGTTGCTGGCAAAATTTTTAATGTACTTTAAGTTGCCCAAAATATCTCAAAAAATTTTGAAACATTTTGGTACCTGTTGAAAAAAATACTTTAAAAACGTTTGTTACAGTTGCGAAGTCACTGTATTTTGTTACCTTTCAAAAGGGAAGTTGCCACATATTGTTTTTAATATGACCAATAGCTGAACGTTTTCGTTATTTGATAGCTAAATCGTGTGATTCAAACGAATAAACAAAAGTTTAACTTCATGCATTTGCTACTTTAAAATACATAACGACAGTAAAACTTTAGTTAATACATTTCGGAGGATGAAATATGTAAATTTAGAATATTTAATAGAGCATACACTCATTTAAATACGATGAAAGTTAAACTCAAATTTATCACATGTAACAGCCGTTTAAAATCTAAAAATAACCTCATAATATGAAAAAATAAATAAGCTTTTTATATTGCTTATATTAGTATAATTTTGCGTTGGAATATAAGCGAAGAAAATTCTTAGGATTATATAGTTATAGTGGATGTTTGAAAAAAGGAAGACTGAAGATTTTATTTCTTAAATATTCGCTCCATATTTATAATATTAAATATAAAACTTCTCAGTTTAAGGTACAGGTCTTTAATGGAAATATTTTCGGCGCAGAAGATGAACGATTCTAACGTTTCAGAAGGCTACATATTGCGAATATTCAACGTATAATGTAATATTTATTACACATTGATATGTTGAACATTTATATCTGCATACGTTTACGTGCCACATTCCCAATACAGTACAACTCCAGTTATCCGATCTCCGACTATCTGAACCATTGATTATCCGAATCGCTTTCAGAATTCAAGAAAAAAATGAAGACGGAAACGTACTGCGATTCGCAAAATAACGATTCTGTCTACGGTCGCTATTATTTTTCCCTCCACGAAAATAGTGTAAGCACAGCGCAAACATTATTGGAATGATGAGTCACCGTCTCAAAGTGCAGCTCTATTTGTGTTGTGTTAGCGTTAGCAGTTAAACTAAGAATTATAGAGAAATCAGCTAAAGAGTTAATGTCTAAGTTGATGCAGACACGGAACCATCAGCTACTGAAGCGTTTGCCGGCCTTGCAACTGCGCTAAGTGTATGGAGCGTCATCCCGAGTGTGACCACGTGCAATTTCTCATTGTCAAGCGGATGCGCGATTGGCTGCCCGAAAACGGATGAAGACAGTCGAACAGCTGACTTTCACCGAGATGTTCAGCAAGTAGTGACCTTCAGCACTTGAAAGTACTGTACAGTACGCTATATAACCTGTACGTAAGAGTTTTGCCTTTACATTTTAATTAATTTAAATCCCTTTTTCTTGAAAAATATTTTTTTTCTCCCATTTTCAGCATCAGTACATACAATAATTAATTAAAATACACATAGATCCTTTCTTAGCAAAAAATCCAATAATCCGAATTTTCGATTATCCGAAAGGCGTCCGGTCCCATTTGAACCAGATTTAATGCCTACAAGCTATAAAAATTAGCACTATTTTACCCACGTTGAATACGCAGCTAACTACAAATCAAAATTTACTGCTTGGGCTATGTACCATTCCTTATTGTTTAATATAGAAATTTTTATGAAATTTGAAGCAATTTTTATGTAAACATGGATTTGATAATTATCGCGAATTTTGTATCGGAAAGCTTGGGTACTTTAATGTTTAATCTATTTAAACATGTCACATATTTTACCAGATGGAAATTTTATCTACAGGGACATATGAAAAGTTAGATTGTATATTTATAGAACATGTTCACCCTTAACTTTATTTTTTTATTTTGAGAAACTGTACAAAATGTCAAAGATCAATAATTAAAATATTAATCTCGTAGCCAGCTTTCAAAGCATCCCCGTATAAGTAGTATTTGCGATATGTACACTGCAAAAAAAAGGGGGCAGTTTTATATCTCCCGTTCTACTCGGCCGACTGATGAAATGTAAATTGCGTTTTCATGTCTCGAAAGCCTGAGTTAGGATATGTATTGGATTTATATATAGCATTATTCTAACCCATGTAATTTGACAGAAAATCGGCCATTTTCTGAAATGGCATGCCACGTTTTTTCGATATTTCGATTCTACGAATCAAGTTATGCCTAAATATTAAATTTTAAGATATTCAAAAATTATTTAATTTTATTTAAATTATTTAAGCTATTCAAAAATTTATCTTGCCGTATTTCTGTAAGTTTCTGCCAAGAATAATTCACTCTACGAACTTATTACAGACGAGTGGAAAAAACGAATGTGAATTTCGAAATGTGAAAGGAAGAGTCAAATAAGTTTAATAAAAAGAAGAGCTATTAATGTTAATTGTGAATTTTCGGCGCAGAAGATGAAGAATTTTTAGCTCCTCTGTGTTAACTGAGAAGTCATTTAACATTGGGGAGAGAAAATTTTGAGAGCTAATTTTTTAAAAACTGCTAGCGCGATTTTTTAAAAAATTTGGCAGTTTTGCATAATTTGAGTCGCAGAATCGAAATATGGAAAAAGATTAGCATGCCATTTAAGAAACAGTTCAATTTTGTGTAAAAATACTTATGTTAGAGCAATGCTATGTATAAATCTAATACATATTCTAAGCCGCGCTTTTGAGACATGAGAAACGCAAGTTCAATTTTGTCAATCGTGTCAGTAGAACGACCCGTCATTTTTTCTCGCAGTGTACCATTTAGGATAATATCTCTTTTGGGATGACATTACTAATAAGAAAAAAGCACCTTGTAATTTTACATAATGCTATTTCATTGCACTGAAATCTAGCATGAAATTATGCTACAGCGTTTGTTACAAATAAAGGTGAACTAGAATTTTATCTGAATTATCTTTTTTTGCTTGCTTCCTTTTACGTGTTTATCGGCCGTATTGCTGATCACCGATGACGTGTTTCTAAAATTGATAGTTCCTAGGGTTTTGTGAAATTTTCAGTTTTGCTTTAACAACGTATTTTATAGAGCATTCAAGACATCAAGAACAAGTCATATCAGCACGAAGTTTTTTTACGCACAATAATTTCGAAAGAAAAAAAACAAATGTTAACTGTTACATGGGTTTTTATTCTTTAATACCAGCACATTCATCCTCACAACGTTTTAATCGTTAGCTATCTTTGCTCAATAACATGTATTGTAATATATTCCACCATAGATTACCTACTATAACTGTCTTTCTGTGATATCAAGAACTACATTTACGTACAATTTATTGCGTGTGAAACTGACTACATTAAAAATATGGCATTTGATATTTATTGAAACAGTTATACTCCTACTCACCCTTACATTAAATTCAATTTGTCGCTGTTATCTTTACTGCAGCTATTCACTTTACAGTGAATATACTTGCGCACATCTCGTATTTTCCTTATCATACTTTCTATATGATATTTTTCACTAATAACGTAGTCTAATTTCTTCTTACTCTTTTGTTCTTTTCATGTAATTTTAAATATAGAATTCCAATTAAAAATGCGTTATGTAGCTACCCGCCAAACGGAAAAAAAAAAAACACATATTATACTGTGAAAAACGTCGGAACGCGTACTATCATTGGATTTAGCCTAGAAAGTTGAACTTTAGAAGATCTATGAGCGTTCAGCAGACTTAAGCCATCAGCCTTGGACTACATCTACAATAAAATTTATGGTAAAATATAAAGCATGCTTATATTGCGAAAGTAATGTATACATATATACCAAAGTAAGACATATAATAAAAATATGAAATTATATGAAACTTTGTAGAGTCATTAGGTTAGTTTAAAGCAATGCCCTAGCCGGGACTCGAACCTGGACTTCTCGAATGCGCGCCGAGTGTGCTACCGTTACCCCACTAAGGCATGCAGAAAGGAGGGTGGAAATAGTTTATATACACCTCCTTTTAAACGGCGACTGGGGGTTAGGGGACCCATTTGCTCAATCCTAGTGATGAAGAATCATCATCCCTTACGTTTTAGTTCGGGCGCCACTGCAAAGTCATTAGGTTAATTTTGAAGCATGATTCATGCGAGAATAGATAATGCCCTCGTCGGGACGCGAATTTGGACCTCTCGGCGACTGTTCTACTATTTTTCGACGAGGGCAAGCAGAGAGGAGGAAGAAAATGGATTATAACCTCATCATTGCGAAATAGCGATGATTGAGGAATCATAACACTGACCCTTCACCTGTTTCAATTTTATTGATACTCATGTAAATTTGGTCTCTTATAACATTTTCTTTGAGAAATACAAATATATTGCTAAAGATGTACAAACGACAATTACCTTATACATCCGTCTTTTTTAATGTTTTCTTTAGGGTTCTAAATGCCGGCCATTTGATGCAAACATTATGCAGAATTTTGGTTAATTATTAAAATGTAATTTGTTCTACCTAGGTTTTGCTGCAATAATTTAAAAAACGTAGAGCATCTTGAAAATTAGACAGAAAGGATATATAACACAGAAGTAAGGAGCAGAAAACATATATTAACATCATTATGTTGTGATGCCTTTGTGCAATTAAATGTCAAGCTTAGGTTACCTATAAAAACTGCTTTCGGTAAATTACTCAAGCCTCTCACTGAGTTACAACAGAACTGCAGCTTTAAATTGAAGACAATATTGACATAAATTTTCGGATTGTAAACGCGAAGAGTTAACCAAATCTTCCCGGTTAAATTTGTAATTATCAAGTTATCTTAATTATTATATATCCTAAACTAAAAATTGCCTATTTCGAATTACAGTATTAGAAAGGTAATGTATACAAAGGAAAGTATAACATAGGTAATTCTAGTGAAATCATGCGTAGATAATTTATAATAATTGTTTTTTAATCATAGCAATCCTAATCATAAATTTCTAGTAGACAAATTTCTATAATTTACAGAGGAAAAGATATTAGAATATAAGTATGCCTTGTGTTTTAAAAAATTTTATGTTGATCAAATGCAAAGAAAAGTACTTTCTTATTGAAAAACATTAAAATTTTAAGAAAAGAAATGACGCGTTTTACATATGAAATTTAATATTTTGAATTTGATTTAAATTATTGAAGAGAATTATAAAATTTTTTCTCACATTATTAGTTCAAAGGGGCTTTGAAGGACGATTGTTTCCGGTTCGAAATTTTGCATCGGTAACATTAAATGTCGGTTCCCTTTTCAAACTGTTGCCACCAAATATTGCAGCCCTGTAATATATTTAAATAAATTAAATAATGAAGAATGCGCATAAATGTTAAAATATGCATGTTTCTTGCATTGTGATAAAACGACGGTACCTAGAGCCATCGAATTTTGAATGACGAAATCACACTGCGAAAATGGGCATCTGAAAGCCCAAATTTGAAATTTGGAATTTGTTTTATTATCGATTTCATGTTTTGTAAAACTTCAATGAATTTTTGATTATCAAACTCAAGGATTTCAAAGCGAGCACTGGAAACGTTGTACAGAAAAAATATTTTTATCTCCAGTTCGTGGGACTGTGTATCGGAAATTCTACAGATATGCTCAATTTAAAATTATATTGCGATATTGCTCTTGAATTGAATTTTATGATTTAGGTGCGACGAACATGATATTTAATAAATAAAGGAAACACACAAAAGGTTAAAAAAACTCCCCTTTGGGCGTAATGTAAAATCTGAAACCTTTCATTTCAGATTTTTTTTTTTAGTCCAAAGAGGCTTTGTCCCTGAAAGACTATTTATTGTTTTCGATTTGCGTTGGAAATTGGAAACATTAAAAGTCTGAATCATTTTTCAAACTGTTGCCACAAAATATTGCAGCCCGGTATTATATTTAAAGAAATTAAATAATGAAGAATCTGCATAAATGTATGTATATTTCTCCAAATGGGATAAAACAGCGGTACCTAGAGCCATCCAATTTTGAATAACGTACGTTTCCACCCGAATATGCGCATCTGAAAGCCCGAATTTGAAATTTGTTTTATTATCTATTACGTATTTTGTAAAACTTTAACGAATGTTTGATGAATAAACTCAAACGATTTAAAAGCGAGCAATGGCAACACTCTACGGGGGGGGGAACATTTTTATCTAAAGCGCGCCGAACTGCCGAAATTCTAAAGATACATTCATTTAAAAATTATTTTGCGATATTGCTGTTGAACTGAATTTTATGGTTTAAGTGCGAAGAACGTGATACTTAATAAATAAAGGTAACATACAAAACGTTAAAAAACGCCCCTTTGGACGTAATTTAAAATCTCAAACCCTTCAGATTTTTTTTTAGTCTATAATTTAGAGTACAAGAAAATTAAAATCTGTTTCGAAGTACCCAAAAAACAGATCCTGCGAATAAGTAAATGTACTTGCTCTTTCACTAGAAAACATTTACACGCGGTGTGAAAAAAATGTGCGATTGTGAAATTGTGGCTTGAAATTACTCTCCACCTGGAATGCAGGCATCTAAAGTTTTGCTTTTCCTTCAAAAGTGTATTATTGCAGTGAAACCACATATACAGGAAATTGTTGAAATCCACGATGATAATTTAGATATAAACACGCAAGAACAGGCAGCTGGGTGCAAATAGCAGAATTATTAATCAGACGAAGTCGTAGTATGTCAGTTTTCCTCAGTAATATTCGTCTAACTTCAAAGTTAAAACTCTACCCTATTTAGTTCTTGCCTGCGTTTGGTTGAATGGTTACGTGATATTAGAAGCCATATTGATAATTTATGCAGATTTAAAAATTCTAATATTTCTGTAAAGAAATCTAAATTACCACACTTCGGTTTACTTTAAGAGCTACATTTATTTCAATTTAGGTAAATAAGTTACTTAACATTGCAGAAATTGAAAAAAAAAATTCTGAAAGGCTTCAGATTTTAAATTACGTCCAAAGGGGCGTTTTTTAATGTTTTGTGTGTTACCTTTATTTATTAAATATCATGTTCTTCGCACTTAAACCATAAATTTTAGTTCAAGAACAATGTCGCAAAATAATTTTAAAATGAGTATATCTTTTGTGTTTCCGATACACAGTTCCGCGTGCTTTAGATAAGAAGGTTTTAAAAGGGGACAATTAGACATACGTATATATTTTCGAGATTTTTTGTGTTGAAGGGGAGAGAAGAAGGAAGGAGAGATGAACATTCTATATGAAATTAAAGGGAAGGAGAAAACTGTAGAAGGGATTAAGTTTATTAGTAAAAATTTCAATAGCTCTTCAAATTTTAAATATAATAGAATCTTGTAAGTAAATGTGCTGGGAGTCAAGACAATGATTTTTACCCGTAACAAGAATAATTAAAAATTACTTGTTTGGAAAGGATGATTGTTTGTAATTGAGATATTACATTTATAGTCAGCAGGATAGTTCAACACCTTTTTTATTCACCTTAGTAATTTATTCATTGGGATATATTGCGGTTAAATGTGTTATCAATTCGCTGAATAGGTACATTTTGTCATTGAAAATCCGAATTATGTACACGATTTCTCTTCCAATGCTTCAAAATTGTTTTAAAATGTTAGTTAATTAAAAAAAATCCTAGCATTTATTGGAAACGGCAGTCGTGAAACCTGAACATCCATCTATATATTTTAATGCGTTTGATTGTACGATGACGTTTCTGAGATAGCTTTCGAAAATTGCTTCCGATTCGCTAAATGATAGAAATTTTTATCGGAAGAATGTTTCAGAGAGAAAAGCAAGGAAAGAAAATTTTTATGGGAATCTGAAGAAATCTAGATGCAATCTATATCTGAAAGCCCAAAGTCACAGACGCTCCGTTGGCAGTCATCGATTTCGCATAACCTTCAGCACCCCTTCGTCCCTTTCGATTAATCGATTTCCCCCTTTTCTTCACTGTTATCTTTTTCCTAGTGCTTACGATCATTTCTCTACCTAAACATGTCTAGTCTTGCTTGTTCAATGACCTTTAGAAATGTTAAAATATTTTTGCTGATTGAAAATGAAATTCTAGCAAATGAAAACGAAAGACAATATTTTACACAATCAAAGTGATTTTATCTATGTTTTCATGTAAATGTATTAGATTTTTATCCGTTTCAAGTCAACTGAAGTAAGGTTTTATCTTACGTATAAAATTTTAATGTGAATAGTATATCCGAATTTTATTAAAATTCATTTGATTTATTGAACACAGGTACTTCGACCTCTTCAGCAGTTTTAAATCGTAAGCTAAATTTTTATGCCCAAGTGAAAAAAAAATTCATCTGAGGGTTCTTTAGAAATAAAATTATTGATTTTATTCTAGCCAAGCTATCAGTGGTAAACTTCAATATGTTTAAAAATCTGTAATGCGTTTACGGAATTCAGATTTATTACATTTTGGCAAAAGGGTAAAGCACGGTTCGGCTATTTTTTGAAGAGAGAATTTTATCCGTGAAGACGTAAGCTAAATTGACCAGTATTCAAGAGGAAAACCACGTAAACCACTTGTAGAAAACCACTTAGAAACAGACATAATCAGCTTATTGGTAGATATTTGAAACTGTGTCGAACTATCAGTATTCAGTGGTATGATCTGCTCGGCCGCTGGTGGGATCAATTAATGCATGAATGATAAGTGTAAGTGAAATAACTAAAAGTGAGTTTTTCCTTTAAAACTACATTAGTTTTTAAAAGGAATTTTATCAAAGCAGTTATTTATTATATATTTTAATTTTTAGCCCAAAGAGAGTTAACTAAAAAGGACTATCAGTTGCAAAACGGTATTTTGCGTTGAGTCACCGTAAAAAGGCTTAATCACTTTTCAAATTGTTGCCACCAAATATTATCGTCTTGTATTATTTTAAAAGAAACTAAATAAATGAGATTGTGCATAAATGCAGGTATGTTTCTCTCATTATGTAAAAAGACGGTACCTACAACGCGTCAGATATTGAATAACGTAATCTTCCACTCGAACATGGGCACCTAGAGGCACGAATTTTGAATTTCGAATTTGTTTTATTCTCTATTTCACTATTTGCAAAACTGCAAATTATTCTTGATTTATATTTAACAAATAAAATTAACGCACAAAACGTTAAATTTTTATAATACCCTCTCGAGGATAATATAAAATTTGTAAGCTTTCATATTTGCTTTTTTTATTTATTTCTATATATTTTTTATTTAATTATTTTCGCTAGTTTTTTCCTGCAACCTCCTTGCATTTCTTTAACCTCCACGGACAAACAATTTTGTGTTTAAAGAGTGAGCGAATTTTCAGTTTAAAAAGAGTACTCTGGCAAGATATCATTACAGCATCTTAGCCTTAGGCAACGAGCCTCTTATGTGCCGACCTGTTGATTTGGGATTGAATTCATTTTTAGGAAGAAGGATTAGAATTCTCATTAGAGGAATCAGAGTTATTCTGAAGCTCAAATTAGTCGCATGTTTTACTTTATATGGGCTTATTTTATTGTTTCTAACAGTTATTTTTATTTTAAAAATAGCTTTTCTTTACTTCTTCATTTTCCTACCTATGCTTTCCTACGAGAATGAGTTTTCAGTTTCATGCTTTATGTAAGTAGGGTGGAATTTACTATTTAAGCTGAGGTCTGAGCTGCTTCAGTCAGAGAGAGAAAGCGTGCTCTACCTTACAGCCACTTTGTTGTTAAAGCCTGGTAGTTTACCGTGCTTGTTAGGCTGCGTTCAGACGGGGGCATTAAGGGCATAGAGGCATAAAATACGGGCGTTCCGTTCACACCTGCTAGACGGGGTCTAAGCTGCCGCCAATGAGAGAAGCTAAATTTGCGCATGCGTGGATGTGTCTACAGCTTTCCCGTGTTGTTTTCCAGCTCGACTGATTTCCCGCGTTTGCTCTACTTATTGCCGCTTCGTTTTAGCCTTGCTCTGATTGGTCGACCCTTATCTCAACTGGCATAAAGCTGAAAAATTAGAACCTTACGCCAAGAGCACTAAACCAGATTTTATGACGTAGCACAGACTGGTTGTCTTAGCAACGCAGCTCGGCTTAAACCACTTATGCCATTTATGCTCCCGTGTGAACTCAGCCTTACGTGCCTGTTAGTCCACTCCGGTGATTTTAGTTAAACGCTAACTACGCGGTAAACAACTCTGTGAAGCTTATGATGTTTATTCTACTTAGTTTAGTTGTACATTTCCATTTTTAAGTTGAAGCCCAAAAGTGTTTTCTTCCTTTATGCTTAAGAGGAGCTATCTGTGAATCTACTTGAGTTAAAATAAAAGGATAATTTTTCCCTTCTTCGAAGTCGTTATTTATGCATCAGAAATTGGCGAACAGTCGCTGCACAGTTCTACCATGTTCTAACTTTCAAATAACTTTACGTGAGCTAGATCACTATACCGTATTAAATCATTTAAGTTACTAAAATTTCACAAATATTTTTGGCTGTTATTTGTAAATTTTTAGTTCTACTAGAATACGTAACTTTACAACAAATCTTTTAGTTAAGTGTTACATTTTATGTGGTTTTAAGTTCACTTAGAAACCTCTTTAGCATGGAGTAGGTAATAAATCTGAAACAAAAAGATTAAACAAATATAATAAAGTAGCTAAAGAAATGTAAATTTGCATCTTTACCTTCAGAACCTTTTCAGCTGTAAAATGGAGCGTTATCAAACTTCAGTCAACATATAGCAGTAGCGCTTGCTAACCGAAACTGTGTTGTACAGAAGGACATAATCTTTTCTATATTTATGAAAATTATTTCTTTAGGAATAAATGCTGCTTCAAGAGAACCGACGTTCTTATGCACCATCAAATATATTCCGACATAAAGCCATAAATAATAATTTGAGTAATGAAAAGCCCCATTATGAGAAGTTGACATTCTGGCTAACTAAAATAGACGGTCATTAATAGAAGGCAACTCCAGTAGCCGGAGCGTTCATCCGAAACAAAATTATCTTGCTAATGGGACATGACTTTTCACTGAGGCGGTCACAGCTGCGTTTGCATGTCTTATCCTTTCCATTTGCGGGAAATATGATATAAACGCGCAGTTAAATTCATTTTTCTTTAAATATAACTGACTGACTGTACTCAGTTTCTGAACATATTTTTTAGAAATAAGACAATAATTGAAGTTTTACACATACTTAAGTAAGAGATTCTATATATATCTAAGAATTTCTGATAAAGATTTATGGCTTTTATGAGAAACTGAAAGTTTTAGTTTTACATTATTAGTTCTTTTATTATATTTATATAGATATTTATATAGATTAACGTTCTTATGGCATTTATATAGATGCTCCTCAATATAGGATCAGACTGATGTTCGTTTGCATTGTAGCAGCCAACAATTCGAGTCATTTTGTATTCAAATCCGGGTATACTAGTGTTGAAACGTCTCACAATTTCTTGCTCCCAAAACACTAGCGTCTCCATATCTAGCGTAGAGATTCAAATATTAAAAATTCAATACATCGAATGAGGCTCTTATCATCTGTACCTTTAGTTTATGTAGCAATGACAGAAATCTAAAGAATTGAAACATTGTTTCTACATAGCTCAGCATGTAACTGCCAATTCATTAAGTACCTTATTTGACGGTTGCGTGTTTGACTCCCGCTAAGAAAACTGCAAATATTCGGGAAGTACTCCCTTCAAGGGTTTTATTATCTCCATAAGCTTATTTTATATAACTGTAAATACGTCCAGAAAATGAATTGCATACGACCAAAATATATTAAAGCAAAGTTTACTTCTTGATTAAGTTTCGGATATTACGCAAAACTGCGGGTTGTCCTAGAAGTGAAATGTAGTTTGATTACGGATGGCATACAGCCATTGGCCCGCTTAAGTTAAATACAACTCTAAGATTAACAATAATAATCTGTAATTGTACAGATGTAAACGCGCCACAATACACTTGAAGCTTGAGTTCATTTACTTGAGAATAATATAAAAATATTGTTATCAGGAATAAATATTGATAGATGGCAATCAATATTGTCGCTTGCAATGTACGTAGCTGTTACCAAGCAAACAGCTGGTAGAATGACAATTTAAGCAAAATTATTTACTGGACACTGCTTATTTTTTTCCCAAGGGCGGGCAATTGCCTATAACGGCATTGACCACTACTGAGGCCAGACGTGGAGGCCAGAAGGGTCAGACAATTCTGCATCCATGTCTTCTCCGGGATTCGAACCCGGGTCCTTTCGAATCGCAGTCAGGCTCCCTTAATCACTATACCGTCTGGACAGCTGGACACTATTTATAGACAGGTATGGAAATTTTAGGTGCCGTATTGCACCAGAATTGTAATAGGTTGCACTTACATTTATGTAAACTGCTGTCGTATGTGCCCAGTGCTTGCGTAGGAAGAAAATAATAAGAAAAATACTTAAAATTAGGATTTTTTTGTGTTAGGATATAATGAAAATATGGAAGCACTACTTATTATTCTAGCTGTCAGGTCTTAAAGAAACTGGTTTTCGTATTTCCCATATGTGTGCAGAAAGAAGAAGATCATTATAAAAGCAAAACACTTTCTTAAAAGTTCTGTGCATCTTAATTTGTTTTATTGAAATTTTTAAGCTGGAAGTTAATAATTAATTTTTTAATTCGTTTTTCAATATCTGAAAATTTCACGGAAAATAGCAATTAAGGATGACTTGTTTAATAGACAGACATTCCACTAAATAAAGTACACATTTCAATTAATATTTGACATTTCGAAGAGCTGATTTAATTCTTATAAGCAGTTTATGCAGTGACAGAAAAATAAGTACTCTTTGCTCAATCTAGAGTGGAAGAATTATTTCAAAGATTTCAGAGCGGAAGTGTTTCATGGCACATTGAGCAGTTTTAATAAAAACTGCCGTTTTATAAACTTGCTGCTACATTTATAATAAAATAGATGCTCCAGGACACTGCGCAATTCATTAAAAGTGAGCTTATTCAGCTCCATCTCTCACAGCTGTCACTCACACCACCACCTGCTAGTGATTGGTCGTGGAGAGCAATGGATTGCTCCGCCCATTCCCTCAAACTAATTTGCCTTCGCTGCCTCCCAGTCTAAATTTCGCCAGGTTAATGAACCACTCTGCATCTTGACTGCAACCCCACATGAATATGGATCAGTCGATTTATATCACATGGCGGTGGTTTATTCGGCTAATGGGATTGCATGTTTCGAATAGATGGAGTCAAGAGTGAGAAGTTGTGACGGAAATTTGTTTGCGAGTTTGTGAACTATTGGAGAACTCGGAAGCAAAGGCGGCGCATTTAAAGGGAACAAAAGTGAGGACTGGTGTTGCTTTTGTTGGACACGCAATGCAAAATTGAAAATGCACTAAGTTTTAACTTTAATCAACATAATGTGTAAGTCACTTACATTCCTTTCCTTAAAACATTACGTATGCAGAGGGTGTCAAAACTAATATTCTGTACATTTGCATAAGTTGTTTACATTCTCAAACATTTGATTGCTCTCATACCAAAGAAAGACTTCAAGCATAATCCTTTCTTTAATTAGAAATTCCATTACACGAAAGATAGATTAGCTGAAGTCGTAAGGCATATTTGATGAAGGCTGATGAAGATTTCAAGAAAAGTCTGGCAATAAGACCCACATGAGATTAAATTACTCCGAAATTTTCTTATCGCTTCTTTCTTTGAAATCGATAATTTTGTTTCTTGTTCCTAAAGGGCTTCTCATTATTAGTGTTGAATTATCGTTACAGTGTTTATATTTAACAAAAGGTAAAAAATTGTCTTCGGAAAATTGGCAACAGCAGTAGAAATTCTAAAGATGTAATCGTCACTTATGTTTATTAGGATTACAGAAATTTCTTTTATCGTCTGCTTTGCGGCTTGAATTCTTATAAAACAAATTAGTTCTCAGTTTTCTTACAATTAGCTGCATTGTGTTGCTCTTAATTTGTAACAATTACTGGTTCTGTGGTCATCTGTCTTACAATATTTGATTCATGGTCTCCTTATTCAATCCCTTTCAGTCCATGTTTAGAAATGCTAAATATGTCATGGAAACGAAAAATGAGTTCCATCAGGATAAGTTATTTCTAGTAAGACGAGCGAAAAGATTAGCTTCGTGGACATTTTCGAGGTTTTTCTCATGCATAAAAGTAATATGAGCCAGTTTTCGCCAGAAAATGTTTTGTGAAGACATTCTTCCATTAGACTGACAAAAGTTTTGCGTTTTACCATATTTTATTAAACAAACAAACAAACAGAAAAGTTAGAAAATGAAAATGGAGAAAAAAACCACTGCATTAGCTGCGGAAAAGAATAAAGGGAAACTAATTCTTGCGCCGGGTGTCTCCCCCACTCACTTTTAATTTTTTTTGTCTATATTATTGAAAAATTATATTTAACGTCAAAATAAAAACTAAATATGTGGAAACAAATTTAATTATCTTTGTTTAATTAGAAGAAATGACGTAGTATTAGAAAATTTATACTTTAACAAAAATAAAAAAATTTAAAGTATAAAAATATAATTAGCTAGAAAACTCAATTACTTGCACTTATTCTCGTTATACGTATATCGAATAATGAGGAGAGAGTGGTATTTTTGAAGTATGTATTACTTTAAATACAGTGAACATTATTATTTTAATTTAAATTATGAACATTAACAAATTTCTGCACATCGGATTCATTTAAAACAGATCTTAGCTTTTTGTTAAAGACTGAAGCTAACAGAAAGGAAATTTTCAAGAACGTCTGCAAATTTTCGATGTTAATATGCAAGCGTCACATCACATGTTGGGAGTGAACTCTGGCTTCTCCTTTACATACCTGTGTGCGGCAGCATCTTTTCAATAACTTCCATCATTTAATTTTGTAAAAATTTCGAAGCAGAATATGTAACAAGAATACATTCCAATAAGACAATTAGAGATCTTAGGGATCAATGCAATGGACAGAGGAATTATGATAAAAATGTATTTCCTGAGAATCTGCAGCCTCCAAGGACATCCATTCAACATCATCAAATTTAAGTTTTTTATGAAAAGCATACATGTTTTTTCTTTTTAAAGCAAACTAAGAATACTCAAAATTACATTAGATTTTAAATAAAGTAAAAAAATCGAATGGGAAATTCAAATCTGCATGTCTTCAAGACTCAATCTTCTTTTTAATAATCTTTTTTAGCCAATTATTTCTTGTATTAGGTTGCACGTCTTTTGTAAATTCATATAGTTCTGAATTCCCGTTGTAATTAGGTTTGCGTGTAAAGACTGTACACCTTGCACAAAAAAAAAAAAATAAAAAAAGGGGGGGGGCCGGCATTTCTATATTTCCCTTTCTACTGGAACAAATGTCGAAATTGCGTTTTTCATGTCTCGAAAGTTCTGCTTCGGATATATATTAGATTTATATATAGATTTATTATAACTTAGGTATTTTGCCACAAAATCGGACTTTTTATGGAATAGCGTACCCATATTTTTTAATATTTCAATTTTACGTCATAGATTATGCCTAGACATTAAATTCTGTAATTTTTGAGGAGAAATTTATGAAGAAATTAAGAATTTATCTCGGCGCATTTTTTTGTCTCTTTGCGAAAAGGATAATTCACATGGCGAACTTTTTAATTTATAGCAATCTATTTTCCTTCCCTTTTTACTTCCTTGTACGAAGTAAAAAAGGAAGTATTGTAATCGCGAAAAATTTCGGGTACCATATTTCAACGAAAATATCTATATTGACCGTCATCGAATGCAATTTAACGATGTTTTTGAGTAACATCCGCACATACGGACAGAATAAAGAATCTTTTTTCCCAAAATAATTATGGATTCTTTAAAATGGATTCTGAAGAGATTTTTCGCAGTGTCTGTGCGTACGTACGTAAGTATCTATGCATGTATCGCGCATAACTCAAAAACAAGTAGCCTCAGAACGTTAAAATAATGTGTATATAGGACTGCTATAACATGTAGATGTGCACCTCACTTTTTGGTTATATATATATTATAAAAGATATATATACACATTTTTA